>SRZU01000039.1:0-298538 GCA_013183765.1 Fusarium xylarioides | reverse complement strand
TTGATTGAAAGAGCCTTGTTTTCTTCAATTGAAGGTGGCGGTCGGTTTGACCTTATCAAGCTACGGAAATCGCGCAGTGGGTTCAATCTGACCAATCAGAGAGCGTTTTGCTGTTTACAGCTCAACATTAATTAAGTAGCTTTTAAAGAATATATAATTAAAAGAAAAGTAATATTAAATTATAAAGTATAAAGTTATAGTATTTCTTTATATTATTAATTAAGGCTATTTATAAAAGGTAGTAATATATTACATTAAGATTACTTAAAGTAGTATATTATTAATTTTATATATAGTACTTTTTACCTTTCTTAAACTATATAATACTTTTATACTTTAACTTAAAGCTAATAATATATATTATAAGCCTTTAATAAAGCCTTAAAGCTATTACTTCTTTAGCTATATTAATATTATAAATAAAACTTACTTAAAGGCATTTATACTAAAAGAAGGTTAAAAGAAGTAATTTAATAAAAAAGCTTTAAAAATCTAAAATATACTTTATATTATATACCTTAATAGTACCTTCTTATTTATACTTACTAAAAGTAAAAGCTTAATACATAATACCTCTTTTATATACTTTATATACTTAAAAAGCTTAAAAATACCTTTATAAAGGTTTTATATTAGTAATTTAGGCTTTAAAAAGTACTTAAATCTTATTATATTATATATATCTATTTAATATTATTTTAAAAAGTAAGAAGTCTTAATAAATAAATCTTAGAATATAAAAGAGCTATATAACCTTTAGCATTTATATTTATATATTATTATTAAGCTCTTTTTTAAGTAAATAAAAAGGAAGTTTAAGATTATAAGGTTATTATTACTTAAATACTCTATTTACTTATAGGTATTTATTATATATACTTATCCCAAGTGTTAATTAGCTGTGTTTACCTTCAATTTGTGTTCCTCATACTGCACTGCGTTGCCTTGCGACCTGATCCAATCTATTACTAACCCGCCGAGCCAGCTTCGGTCCGCTAACATTTACAGTCTTTTTTATGCTCGTGGATTGAGGCCACTTGTTCAGTTGGATCGTAAGGTTCAAGGCAGCAGCTGTATGACCTCGAGACTTGATTTTAAGGTTATTGTGTTTTTTGGCGTAGTGTATGACGCCTTGTATTGTGATATGCTGAAAACAAGCATTATATTATGTTATCTCATTGTATGAGACCTTATTGGCTATATCTTGCGTATTGCTGCAGAGACATTTTGACTTTTTAATAAAATTATTAAAAAACTAGCTAAATTTAAGTTATTTATAAGTTCTTTACTTTAATTATATTAAATTAATAAAGCTAATCTTAATTATAATTAAAATATTAAATTTAAATAATTAGCAGCTAGTAATTACTATTTATTAATAGTATATATAACTTCCTTCTATTTACTATAAGTATTACTAAAAGGTTTATAATATAAATATTATAGCCTTTTAATAGTAAGTAACTTATAAAATAATATAAAAGAAAGCTATATAAGTAAAAGTAATTAATTATAATAATTAAATAAATAACTAGCTATTTAGCTTAGCTATCTTTAAGTATAATATTTTTTATTACTTATTTAAAAACTCTTATTATAGTAAGTAGCTTTAAGAAGAAATATAGTATTTAATAAATACTTAGTTTATAAGTAAAGCTAAATAATACCTTTATAAATTAAAAAATACCTTTTAGCTTAAATACTAGATTATAAGTATTATTATACTTATAATAATAGTTTCTATTTTTTATAGCTTTAACCTAGTAATAACTAATAAATAGAACCTAGGTATTTTAATAAGCTATAAAAGTATTAATAATAAAGTCTTTAGTTAAATTAAAGTCTTAATAAACTTAATTAATAAGGTTACCTTTAGGCTATAGCATTTTAAGTAATTTTAATTATAATAAATATATTACTTAACTAGCTAAAGAGCTTTAAAAAGCTTAATAATTAATAAAGTTTATAACTCCTTTATAACTTTAACCTTTTTTAATCTATCTATCCTTAAAGTTATCTTAATAATTATAAAACTATTAAGAAACTAATTAAGCTTCTATTAAATATAAGTTCTTTACCTTAACTACTTTTTATAAGATTAATAATACTAACCTTAATTATAATTAAGATATTAAACTCACTTAATACGCAACTAGTAGGCATTAATTAACTATACTTATAGCCTATCTTAACTAGCTATAACTACCTCTAAAATATCTATAATAGTAATATTATTACCTTATAGATAAATATATATTAAAAGGTAAGAATTAAAGTAAAAAGGGAAGCTAGTTAGTTATTAGTAATTAATTATAAAAGCTAATTATCTTTAAGTATAAGCTTCTTTATTACTTAACTAAAAGCTTTTATTATAAAAGGTAGCTTAATAGAGAGATATAAAGGCTAAATACCTTAAATATAATAGATCTATACCTTAGCAGGCTAAAGATTAAATATAGCCTCTAGATCTTTAGTATTATTATACTTATAAGTATAGTTATTATTAATCTATAAGTAAGCTTCTATATTATAAGTAGTATTTAAAGTTTATATATAATAGAATTACCTAGAAAATTCTATAAAGTTAATTATATAAGATAAAAAACATTCTATATATAAAAAAGAGTTTATAATTAAAAGTTAAAGAGTCTTTTAATAAGTAAAATAAGGCTATAATTAATTAAATAGAATTTACTTAATTAAGCATATTTACCTTATAAAATAATAACTAATACTAAGGCAATAAACAGTAGTATTAATAATAATTTAATAAAGATAATAGTTTTTATTAACTTATAATTAAGAGACTATTATAAGTAGTATTTAAAGTTTATATATAATAGAATTATCTAGAAAATTCTATAAAGTTAATTATATAAAATAAAAAAAATTCTATATATAAGAAAGAGTTTATAACTAAAAGTTAAAGAGTTCTAGATAATAAATAGAACCTTTAGCGGGCAAAATGAGGCTGTAGTTAATTAAATAGAATTTACCTAATTAAGTATATTTGCCTTATAAAATAATAATTAATGCTAAGGCAATAAACAGTAGTATTAACAGTAATTTAATAAAGATTATAATAAATATATTACCTAACTAGCTAAAAAGCTTTAAAAAGCTTAGTTAAATCTATAACTCCCTTATAACTTTAACTTTTTTTAATCTATCTATCTTTTAAAAATACTTATTTTAATAATTATAAAATTATTAAAAAACTAACTAAACTTATATTATTTATAAGTTCTTTACTTTAACTACTTTATTTAATTAATAATATTAACTTTCTTTATTAAATTACTATTAATACTACTGTTTATTGCCTTAGCATTAGTTATTATTTTACAGGGCAAATATGCTTAGTTAGGTAAATTCTATTTAATTAACTATAGCTTTATTTTACCTGCTAAAGGACTCTTTAACTTTTAGGTATAAACTCTTTCTTATATATAGAATTTTTTTTATCTTATATAATTAACTTTATATAATTTTCTAGGTAATTCTATTATATATAAACTCTAAATGCTACTTATAATATAAAAGCCTACTTATAGATTAGTAGTAATTATACCTATAAGCATAATAATACTAGAGATCTAGAGGCTATACTTAGTCTTTAGCTTGCTAAGGTATAGATCTATTATATCTAGGGTACTTAGCCTCTATACCTCCCTACTAAGCTACCTTCTATAGTAGAAGCTCCTAGTTAAGCAGTAGAGGAGCTTACACTTAAAGATAACTAGCTTTTATAACTGGTTATCTATCTACTGATTATAGCTAATTGCTAATAACTAACTAGCTTCCCTTTTTACCCTAATTCTTGCCCCTTAATGTATATTTATCTATAGGGCAATGATATTGCTATTATAGATATTTTAGGGGTAGTTATAGCCAGTTAGGATAGGCTATAGGTATAGTTAATTAATACCTACTAATTGCATATTAAGTAAGTTTAATATCTTAACTATAATTAAGGTTAGTATTATTAATCTTATATTAGAGTAAAGAACTTGCATTTAATAGAAGCTTAGTTAGTTTCTTAATAGTTCTATAATTATTAAGATAAGTATCTTTAAGGATAGATAAATTAGAAAAGATTAAAGTTATAGGGGAGTTATAGACCCTATTAGTTAGGCTTTTTAAAGCTCTTTAGCTAGTTAGGTAATGTATTTATTATAATTAGAGTTGCTTAAGATGCTATAGCCTAAAGGTAACCTTATTAATTAAGTTTATTAAGACTTTAGTCTAGCTAGAGACTTTATTATTAATACTTCTATAGCTTATTAGAATACCTAGGTCTTATTTATTAGTTATTACTAGGTTAAAGCTATAAAATAATATTAACTTTAATTATAGTTAAAATATTAAATTTAAATAACTAATAATTAATAATAATTAATTAACTAAATATATAAATATTACCTTTACTTAGCTATAACTTAGAAATTACTAATAAGAAGATTATAGACTTTATTAAAGGTATAACTTCTAATACTAAGACTTAAATATAAAAGCTAGTAAGAAAAGTATTTATAGTTATTTATAATTATTAAATAGATATTTAATTACTTAATTTAATTATCTTTAAATATAAAATACTTTACTACCTAAACTCTAATTTTAACTCTATTTAAAGATAATATTAAACTAAAATGCTATTTTTAAGAATTAAGTAATAATATACTAATACCTTAAACCTAATAATAGATAATTAAATTATTAACTTAAAAAGTAAGTATAGCTTATAGATTATAACTATTATTAATTTTATAATTATAATTTATATTAACCTTTAAGTAGGCTTTTTATAAGTAGTATTTAAAGTTTATATATAATAGAATTACCTAGAAAATTCTATAAAGTTAATTATATAAAATAAAAAAAATTCTATATATAAAAAGAGTTTATAACTAAAAGTTAAAGAGTCTTTTAGTAGATAAAATAAGGCTATAATTAATTAAATAGAATTTATTTAATTAAGTATATTTACCTTATAAAATAATAATTAATATTAAGGCAATAAACAGTAGTATTAATAGTAATTTAATAAAGATATTAAATAAAAATACTAAGTCTTTTAAATAGTAATACTTATTAGAAAAAATCTAGATTTTAGAAATAAATATAATATATATTAAAATATGTTAAGACCTAATATTATATAAAGGTCTTATTATATAACTAAGGAATATATTATGTTCTAGATAACTAATCAGGGCAAAATATATACTAAAATAATGAGAAAACTCAGGGCTTTTGATTGGTGTGCTTACCTAAGCAATATGTAGAGAATTGAGCAAACTCCATATACTAAAGTTTTTCTATAAACTTTAAATATTTCTTACTAAGGAAATATTAGTAGAAAGTCACGTGACTGGGGTCACGTGATGATTATATAATGAGGATTACGTATACGAGATTTTACCCCTCAGTTGGATGATTCATAATACACCACGAAAAACCCTGTTTTCCCATTTAAGCTTTATAAGCATACTAAAGCCTAGCGCCTTCCAAATTAGGTAAAAAGTATATCTTATTTTTCTCCGAATTTTGGCGGTTTTTGTGATAGTCTTTTCATCATCATTGAGACTACCCCGCTCTGGGAATTACAATGCCCGCTCTTTTAGAGGTCTATATAAGACCCAGGTTTTCCCACTCAGGGAACTCCTTTTTAACAAGCAACAAAAACAACTTTTCTATTACATAATATATATCATTAAATTTGGAAAAAATCGCTCTTCTCAACGAATCTACTTTTATCTTATAAATCCTACCTTATGCCTATCTACAACACAGTTTCAACCTTTTATCTACCTAATTCTCCTACCTCTACCTCTTCTATTACAGTTATCTATCCTTCGACCTATATCGAATTCATAGGCTATTTTACTCAAGCTTTAATAAAATATAAGTATATAATTTTTTAAAATATTTAAAGCTAACTTAATAATATAATAAATAAAAAGATTAATAGTAATAAATATTATAGCCTTATATATAATATAAATTAATTTCTTTTAGCTTTATTATAGCTTTACTGGATTTATTTATATTATTAAAAGCTTTACTTTTATATATATTATAGCTACTTTAACTATATTATAAAAAAAGCCTTATAAATTATATTACTTTAAGCTAAAGTATATTAATTAAATATATTATTACTAATTCTAAGTATTAATTAGCTATATTTACTTTTAATTTATATTTCTTATATTATATTATATTACTTTATAACTTAATTTAATTTATTATTAACTTACTAAGCTAGCTTTAATTTACTAATATTTATAGTTTTTCCCTTAATACTAAAACCTTTATTTTTTAATTTACTTTTTTTTCTTTTTTTTTCCTTTTACTTCCTCTCCTTTATATTATAATAGCTTTTAATTCTTATAATATAATATTTATACTATTAATTTAATTAATATAACTATATATTTTAACTTTATAAACTACTTTTAATATAAACTATTATTACTACTTAATATAATTTTAGTAATAAAAGCCTATTATTTTATTAATAAGTTTTAATTCTATTTTAAGTAATTAACTAGGTCTTTTAAGGCTTTTATTTAGCTTATAATATATATAATAATAGATATATTTAAGGGTGTTGTACAAAGCGTAGATTAGTTACAACGAGCATTCCAGCTTTGATTGAAAGAGCCTTGTTTTCTTCAATTGAAGGTGGCGGTCGGTTTAACCTTATTAAGCTATAGAAATCGCGCAGTGGGTTCAATCTGACTAATCAGAGAGCGTTTTGCTGTTTACAGCTTAATATACCTTCCATTTAACTGTATATTATTTATATAGTTAAATAAGTCCTAAATAGCTTTAATTTTACTTAATGCACTTTTATAATAAAAAAGAAATAAATAGATAATAGGAAATTATAATAGTATTATATTATTATTATTTTAAGTATATACCCTTTTAATCTTATAAATATAAGTATAATAAATATAGTAAATTATAATAGAGAAGTACTATATAGCCTTTAGGTCTTTGCTTTTTTAGCTATAAAAGCCTTCTTCTTATTTCTTTATAATCTCTTTTTCTTTTTCTTCTTTAAGCTTTATAATTTTTATTATAGTATATAATTATCTTACTATCCCTTTATCTTAAAGCATCTATCCCTTTAATAGTATACTTTTTATTTTACTTATATACTAATAATTTAATATAGCTTTTTACTCTTAATAACTCTACTGTTTATAAAGAATATAATAATTGCCTTTAGGCTACTGTTTTTTATACTAGTTGCCTTATATATAACTGCTTTGCTTTACTGCTTTATACTTCTAATTTAAGCGCTATAACTTATACCTATAAGCCTTCTATTAATCTCTTTACTATGCCTAATACCTAGTCTTCTTGCCTGCCTCTTAGTAGGTTATTTTAATCTTACTATAGCTATTCCCCTAGTAGTATATATTTATATAAGTAACTTAATACTTATTAAGTTATATATAAGTCTAGTGCTTATTTTTCTCTCTTAAAAGGTAAAGCTTTTATTATAAGTCTTATTCTTATTTCTTATTTATTATATATACTAATTAAAAGTAATATAGCTTAAATTTAAACTTAAAGATAATATCTTTAAGCTTAATTATGCTTTAACTAAGGTTAAGAGTTCTACTAGTACTATAATACCTTATAATAGTAAGGTTAAGCTTCCCTTTAATAATAATATTATGCTTAAGACTCCTTACCCTATTAAAAAGAAGAATTCTCCTGCTGCAGTTACTCTAGTAAAAACCCTTAAGACTCCTAAGACTCTTAAGACCTTATATGCTTTAAAGTATAAGCTTAAGTTTCCTAAAAGCAAAAAGTATATATTCCTATATATAGTGCTTTAAAAGTGCCTTATTAAGTAAGAGTTTATTATCTTATTATACTATAAAGGATAAGCTTAATTTAAAGTGCTATTATTATTGCTTTTATAGTAGTTATAAGAGTTATATTAGCCTATAAGTACTTTTATATTTCTTTTTAAGTATATTACTAACTTATTTAATTTTTATTATTTACTTTCTTTAACTATTACTCTTTATAATATAATTGCTAATAGTATTTATTTTATAAGTTATTTATTTTTCTTTATTTATTTACTTTAAGCTAATTATTTATATAAGAGATTACTTATACTAGAACTTATACTTTAGTTATATTTAAGCTCTTTAAGGCTTACTTTACCTTTTTTACTATTTTTAACTATTATATTCTTTCTTCTTAGATCTTTAAGATTTCTTATCTTAATCTAGATATACTTACTTTTAATAAGAAAAGCTTTTCTAGTATAATAGATCTTAAGGCTTTTAATATAATTTATAATAGCTTAGTAAAACTTAGTAATATTATTTCTATTAATAATAACAATAAAGTTAAAGATAAAAATAAAGATATTAGTAATAATACTATTATTTAAGCTTTTTAGAACTATTTATATTACTTAAATAGAAGTATTTTAGCTATAGGAAATACTTTAAGCTCTTTACTCTTATTACTAGCTAGTTAAATAATTAAACTTTACTTTATTAAGACTTTTAACTACTTAAGCTATATAAGATTAAGTAATACTTTAAAGTATTTAAATTACTACTATAATAAAGCTTTAATTAATCTATCTACTAGTATCTCTATTATAAGTAAGTAAGTAACTTAAAAGCTTCCTTTATTTTCTTCTTCTTATAGCTATATATTCTAGATTTCTATATAGTGCAGTTAAGTATTAATCTTAATACTTAGCTTTATAATAAGATATATTATCTATTAATTATTATAGTAAATAGTATATAGCTTTATTAGGTAAAAGTGTAATTTATTAAAAAAGCGCTATAGACCTATTACTTTAGCTGCAGTATGCTTTAATGTAATTAGTTCTGCCTCTATTATAGAGATTAAAATTATACTTTAATATATTACTTTTTACATTATAATACTACTAAAGAGAGTAATTAAATATCCTTATAATAATCTTCTTATTTTCTTATTATCTATAAATAAAGCATTTAATGCTATATAAAGTACTTAAGTTTTATTATAATTGCCTTTATAAGTAATTATAAAATTATAAGTAATATAAAGATATTAAAAAGCTTAGTTTATAGACTTATAGTGCTTTTTACTTAGATTTATAAGGTATTTAAAAAGCTAAAATACTATAAAAGTAATATCTAGTCTTACTATTACTATAGTATATAGTAAAGATTTAACCTTTTCTTAATATAACTTAATATAAGCTAAAGATGCTTAGTTCTCTCTCTTAAAAAGCTTAGTAATAGGAATAGAAATAGTAAAGAACTAGTTATACTTATTTAAGTTATATTTAACTGTATATTTCTTTAGATATAAGTTATAATAGAGGTAGATTTTCTTATTTAGCTTATTTCTAATAATTCTAATTTCTAAGAACTACTTAGCTTCTTCTTTATCTTAAAGCTTATATATCTCTTTTAGTGCTTTAATAATCTTATCTATAGCTTCTTTCTGCTTATAGTAATATAAAATAAGAATATTATCTATAAAGAATACTACTAGTATATCTTGCATTTTTATATAAAATAAGTACTTCTTTTTCTTATTAGGTTTTAGATTAAGGCATTTTAGAGTACTTAAGAATTTCTTAAACTATAAGATAGGTAAGTCTTTTAGTCTATATAGTGCTCTTTCTAGCTTTATAAGCTTTCTAGCTTATTTAAAGCCTTATAGGAAGTAGTATATAACTAGAGGTTTATTTTTATTATATATTGCATTAATAAATGCATTTACTATATCTAGTTAGTAGATTTTAAAATTATACTTAGCTGCTAGAGTAATTATAATATAGAATAAATGCACTATAAGAGTTACTATATATATACTTTAAATTATATTTTCTAGTTATAAATCTCTATATATATAGATTTATGCTTTATATTTATTTAAGTTTCTATTCTAGTTAACTTTATATATAAATACTTATTTTATAGGTATTAGCTTAGTCTATATATCTTATTATAATATTACTCTTTAAGTCTTAAAGTCTATAAGCTTCTTTACTTTAGTATATACTACTATAAGGAATAGCTCTTTAAATGTATAAATCTCTAGCTCTTTTTATATCTTTAGAGGTAAAGGGAATGCATTCTAGTAAATTATTATAAGCTCTAAGATATTATATATCTACTTAAGCTTAAAAGGATTAAGCTTTAGGCTTAACTTTATTATACTTCTCCTATAAGCTTTTTTTACCCTTTTAATTATATTAAGGAAAGTAGTAAAAGCTATAAAAACGCTTCTAGAATATAGTAGCTCTTCTTTATAGTAATTAGTTAAAAAGAAAGCTACTTTATTATCCTATCTATACCCTTATATCTTTATTTATATTTTTAAGTTCTATTTTATACTCTTTTCTTACTTAATATCTTATTATTAAGTACTGCATCTTAATAGTTCTCCTAGAGGTAGTTATTTCCTTCTAGGGCATCCTTAGCCTCTTTTTAATTATACTCTTTAATTTGCTATAAGCTCTAGCTATATTATTACCTGCATCTTTACATTTAATAGAGTATTAGTTTATATCTTAACTAGTATTATAGTATGTATTTTAGGTTCTAGTAGAGCTTTATTTACTATTTTATCTTATATTTAAAGCTATATCTTAAAAGCAAGTAAAGCACTTTACTCTTATCTTTTAAGCTTTATAGTATCTTTAGCTTCTATCTTACTCTTATTTAGAGTTTTAGAGTATTTAGGAGTTACTTCTATTAGTTTATTTAATATATATTTACTATTTAATAGCACTTTCTTTACTTCTTAAAGATATTATATTTATACTCTTTAACTTTCTATTAAGCTTTTAGAGATATTTCTAATAATACTTTATTATCTTTAAGGTATAATACTTTTTACTAATAAGCTTTTATTTATATTAGTAAAGCTGTAAAGCTTTTAATTTATTATATTATCTTTTACTTTAAGAAAGATTTCTTTTCTTTATATTATTATATTAAGGCTTAAAGGAGTTTAAGCTATACTATTACTTTTTAAGTATATATCTAGTTTTAAAGTTACTTTTAGCATTTTAAGTCTAGTTAGTTAAAGTCTAGTTAGATCTTCTACTATACTTTAAGTATTCTTTATACTTTTTAATTATTATAAAATACTTATAAGTATAGTATTTACTTTTAAGCTTAACTTAACTAGTTATTTAACTAGTATATCTACTTAAGGAGCTATTTTTATTTTAATTTTATTTAAATAAGATTAATCTTTATAAACTACTTAATTATTAAGCTTAATAATAAGCTCTTTTAACTAAAGCTTAGTATATTTATTATAAAAGATAGATTTATTAAACTATATATTTTATATTATTATTACTCTTTTAAGGCAAGAGATCTAGATATAATATATATTACTTATAATATAGCTAACTAAGTATTTAATATATACTCTTAGCTTAATCTTTATATTTCTTTTTTCTTTTCTTTCTTTCTTCTCTCTTCTTAAGAGGTATATATAGTAACTATATGCAAGCAATAAACTTATACTTAGTTTAAGATTTACATTTTCTTTTCTTATTTATAATAATATATAGTATTTAAACTATTCTTTAAGTACTTTAATTAGTAATTTCTATTTAAGTCTATATAATAGGCTAATATTAAGCAGATAAAATGCTATTTTAGTGCTCTTAGGCTAAAGCTCCCCTAGCAGGTTAGCTCTATAGAGCATTAAAATGGATTTTATAGTAATTTGCTTAGAACTTATCTGCTACCTTAAGGAGCTCTACTTAAGTTACCTTTTTATTGCGTTGTAGCTATCAGGAAACCTTACTTGCTTTAATATTAGGGTTTTACCTTTTAATCTCTATAATAAGCTTAGATTAAGTTAAAAGCCCTCTAGATATATTAATTATATGCTTATTAAGCTTATTTTAAGCTTATAATAGTTTAAAACAGTCTTTAACTACTTAAAGGAAGTCTATTATAGCTATATCTCTCTTAATCTTATTTAAATTATAAGTAATAGCCTATTTATAAAAGCTATTCTAGCACTTATACTATACTATAGGCTTTATACTTATATATTTTGCTTATTTAAGTACTAAGTAGTATTCCCTTTAAAGTATACTAAGGACTTATATATTACTTAAACTATATTACTTCTTAATACTTTAAATAAGCTTTCTTAGAAGTAGATATTTATTTTTATATTTTAAGTTAACTTCTTACTAGATATAATTAAAAGTAAAACCTTTTACTATCTTATTAATTTACTTTCTTAAAGCTTTTTCTTTAATAAGATACTCTTTATAAATATAAATATTATAATTATATAAAGTATTTATAATATTATAAAACTATAATTATATTAATATTAACTCTTAATTAAGTACTAAGTTATTATTAATATACTTAATCTTAAATTCTTTTTAAGTATATTTAACTAAATAAATAAGATAATTATTATTACTTTTTATAATACTTAAGTTAATATATTTCTAGATTTTAAGCAATATAATATATACTTAAAGCTCTATTAGCTATTTAACCTAGTTTTTAATACTTTATAGGCATATAATATATATATTAAGCCCTTTAATAGTATTAAGTTTAATTACTTATAATATTATAATATTTAATCTTATATATAAATATTAGTAATATATTAAATCTTAGTATAGTATACTTATTTAAAGAGTTAAAGGATTTTTATATAGTAAAGTTATATATAAAGGTTTAAGGTTTACATTTTAAAGATTTAAAGAATTAGAATTTAAAAAGAATTAAGAAATTGCTAAAATGCTATTAGTTATATAGTAGAAGTTACTAGGAATTGCTTCCTATCTAGGCTTATAACTATTATATAAAGTATAGATTAGTTATAATAAGCATCCTAGCTTTAATTAAAAGAGCCTTGCTTTCTTTAATTAAAGGTAGCAGTTAGTTTAACCTTATTAAGCTACAGAAATCGCGCAGTAGGTTCAATCTAACTAATCAGAGAGCGTTTTGCTATTTACAGCTCAACAAAGGGTATATTATAAAGCCTTACTTTATAATTATAGCTAAGTAGAGGTAATATTTATATATTTAGTTAATTAATAGTTACTAGTTATTAGTTATTTAGGTTTAATATTTTAATTATAATTAAGATTAATATTATTAATTAAATAAAGTAATTAAAGTAAAGAACTTATAAATAATATAAGTTTAATTAGTTTTTTAATAATTTTATAATTATTAAAATAAATATCTTTAAGAGATAAATAGATTAAGAAAGGTTAAAGTTATAAAGGAGTTATAGACTTAGCTAGGCTTTTTAAAGCTTTTTAGCTAATTAAGTAATATATTTATTATAATTAAAGTTACTTAAAATACTATAGCCTAAAGGTAATCTTATTAATTAAGTTTATTAAGACTTTAGTTTAGCTAGAGACTTTATTATTAATACTTCTATAGCTTATTAAAATATCTAAATTCTATTTATTAATTATTACTAGGTTAAAGCTATAAAATATTTATATATAATTTTTTTTTATTACTATTAGCTTTATATAAGGCTATTAAGCTTTTAACTTTTTAAATAAAGGCTTAAATAGTAAGGCCTTTATAGTAAGCTAGTATTATAGTAATTAATATTAATTAAGGTTTATCTGCTTTAAGTAGTATAATTACTACTTTAACTAAGTAGTATAAATACTACTTTAACTAAGTAGTATAAATACTGCTTTAACTAAGTAGTATAAATACTACTTGCAGGTTTATCCCTTAATAGCTATATTAATCTTTTTCCTTTATCTTACTTAAAAGATCTTTAATTAACTTTTATAACTTACTAGGCCTAGTATACTTATTATAAAGTATATTTCTTAACTTAACTTTCTTTCTATTAATTATAATTACTAATATTAATTATAGCTATTAATATAATACTATAAAATAGCTTATAGCTATATAATAAAAACTACTATATAACTAGCTATAACCTTAATATAACTATTAGGCCTACTTTATAGGTACTTAAAAAAGAAAATTTAAAACAAATTTATATAATAATAGCTACTATTAAAAAAAACTTCTTATTAAGGTATTAATTTAACCTTATTAAAATAGCTATTTTTAATTATAATTTAATTTAATTAATTTATTATATAAGCTTTTTTAATTTAATTAATTTAATTAATTTAATTTAAGTTAATAATAAGCTATTAAGCCTCTTAAACCTAAAGAGGGTCTTAAAAGAAAGTTATCTCTTTTAATTAAACTAAATAGCCTTTTTTATTACCTTTATAAGCTTAAATTTAAATGTATATAAAGAGTAGCTTTATAATATAACTAAAAGGGTTATTACTATAAAGAGGGTTTTATTATTAATGTAATAGGCTAGTTATAATCTAAGACTATAATAGCAAAAGAATAGCATATCTATAAACAGAGTTCTAAGATAAATGTAAGGTAATAGCAGGGTTTAAAGGTTTTATTAAAGTTAGAATGTACTAAAGAAATTAGGTTAACTTTTATATAAGTTAATTAGTAAAAGTTAAATTAACCTCTATTAATTAAATATATATACTAAGGTATATAACTAATTAACCTTATATTTAAGAATAAATAAAGTAATATTAATAAAGAAATAGTAGTTTAAACTGGGAATATTTATATATAATAAAGTAATTAAAAATAATTATAATATTAAAAAAGATAAAGATAATACTAAAAGTAATACTATAAATTGCTTTTTTTTTATTTTAAATTATCTTTTATATATATTAATAATTTAAGTATTAATTAATTATATTTATCTTTAATTTATATTTCTTATACTATATTATATTACCTTATAATTTAATTTAATTTATTATTAACCTGCTAAGCTAGCTTTAATTTACTAATATTTATAGTTTTTCCCTTAATACTAAAACTTTTATTTTATAATTTACTTTTTTCTCTCTTTTTTCCTTTTTATTTTCTTTTCTTTATATTATAATAGCTTTTAATTCCTATAATATAATATTTATACTATTAATTTAATTATTATAATTATATATTTTAACTTTATAAATTACTTTTAGTATAAATTATTACTACTAGCTAATATAATTCTAGTAAAAAAGGCCTATTACTTAATTAATAAATCTTAACTCTTTTTTAGCTAATTAATAAAGTTATTTAAAGCTTATATTTAACTTATAATATATATAAAAATAAAAATATTTTATATATTAAAAAGCTTTACTTTATAATTAAAAATTATAAAATTAATTTATTACTTTAATAATAATTTATTAATATATTTTTATAGCCTTAACCTAGTAATAATTAATAAATAAAACCTAAGTATTTTAATAATAGCTATAAAAGTATTAACTATAAAGTCTCTAGCTAGACTAAAATCTTAATAAACTTAATTAATAAAGTTATCTTTAGGCTATAGTATTTTAAGTAATTTTAATTATAATAAATATATTACTTAATTAGCTAAAGCGCTATAAAAAGCTTAATTAATAAAGTCTATAACTTTTCTATAACTTTAACCTTTTTTAATCTATTTATCTCTTAAAGTTATCTTAATAATTATAAAATTATTAAAAACTAACTAAGCTTATTTATAAGTTCTTTACTTTAATTACTTTATTTAATTAATTTTATAGCTTTAACTTAGTAATAACTAATAAATAAAACCTAGATATTTTAATAAGCTATAAAAGTATAAATCCCCTGTTTATACTAATAGTGTACTGATGTTTAGCTAGTCTTTACGATTGTAGACTGGTTACGTGCTGTATAGCGTGATCAATTCTGCCCTCCGTCAATGCTAACGGTCTTTGACTTTAGGCGCCTAAACCTACATAAAACTCAATACATTTTTCTTCTAACAGAACTGTTAAACCGGTGACATCATGTAATTGAGTCAGATTAAGCCATTACGCAAGGGGTTTAGCTTAAACGAGCCTCAGAGATAGATAAAGCCGATCACATAACTGAAGGAAGACTAAAAGAGGGGTAACTAGATACTAGAAGCAAGAGGTCAATTAATAAACAGAATAATTATAAAAATTAGATTTAATAATTAAGAGTCTTAAAGCTATACTTCTTTAAGGCAGCTATAACTATAGAAATAAAAAGTAAACTAGTAAAATAAACCTTAAAAGTAATAATTTATATGCAATATAATATCTTATAACTTAAATATAAAGACCTACTTTCTTAATAGCTTAAATAACTAGAATTCCTTTAAATAGTTATATATTATAAAAACTACTATAAAGAGGGTATATAAGCTAGGAAGACTATTAGATCTAAGCTCCTTTAGAAATCTATAGATTTAAAAGCTAAAAAGACCTAAGATTATAAACTACTAGGCAAGACCTTATATTAAGTTGCTTCTAGATAGTATAAGCACTAAATAAGAGGAATACAATGTAACTAGATATATTAACCTACTACCTATAGAGTAGAAGGCCTATAAGGCTAAAATGAATATCTATTATATTAATTTTAATTAATATAATAAGTAAGTAAATAGTATTTATAATATACTAAATTAGATAATTAAAAAGATAAACCTATATTATATTAAAATATACTTACCTGCTACTAGTAAATCTAATAACTATAATAATATATTATAATTCTTTTAAAACCTTAAAGCTATATATAGTATTAATAAGGCTATTAAAAGAAAATAAGTATAAAAATACTATTTTAAAGTGCTAAAAAGCGCTTTAAGCCTTAGAATTAACTAGGAAGAGTAGATTACTAAATAGGAAATAGCAATTAGAATTAAAAAACTTAAAGGAATTACTAAAGCTTAATACTTAAGTACTTAGTTTAAAGATTTCTAGTAAGCTTTAAATTACTATTTTAAAATTTTTCTATAAATTAAATAAAGCTAAAATAAGAAGGAAATTAAAAATAGATTTTACTTTCTATTAACCTTCTTTACTTAGTTTAAATAAGAAATTTAAGATAATAAGAGAAAAGGCAATAAACTATATATTAATTAAGTAGTAAAAGGGAGCTTTAAATTAATATTTTAAGCCTTAAACTTAGAGAAATAATGCTTGCCTTTAAAAGATAAAAAGTAAAGCTACTTAATAATTAATAAATCTTAAGAGGGATTAGTAAAGTAAATCTAGCTATCTATTAAGATACTAGAGAAGTGCATATTATATAAAAAGAATTATAAGCATCTTAATAGTAAATTATACTAAGTAGCTTTTCCTAATATAGCACCTAAGAAGTTCTAGCTAAATTAAAAATAGCTAGACTTATTTAAATAATGCTTAGAGGGTAATAAGGAGGTTAAGAAACTCTATTAGAAACTCTAAATAGATAATAATACCTAAAGAGAGAAGTTAAGTTAACTATTCCTTATAGGACTCTTAATCTTAGAAAAGGCAGCTATATTTCTTATATTAAGTAGTAAATACCTATTATATAACTTATATATCCTAGACTTTAAGACTACTTTATATATACTTAATAACTTAAAGCAGTTTAAGTTAATAAAGATTACTTAATATAAAGAAGAAGTATATACTAGATCTAGATAGCTGCTAATCTTAAGATATAAAGATATAAAGATTTAAATTGCAGATCTATAAAATAAACCTTAAATATTAAACTTGCAAAAGGTAGCCTATTACCTAGAAATAAGTATTAATTTAGTATTACTATATAAGCTTTAATAAGCAGAATACTAGTAAGATTAATAAAATAATGCTAATATCCTAAGATATATAAATAGCTAGGTATTATATAAGCTTAAATAAAAATATAATTAGTATATACTAGATTATATCTATAAAATAAGTAAAAGTGCCTTATTTATAACTAGATACTTATAATATAACTCTTAGACTATATGCAAGCTATTTAAAGCCTTAGCTAGCACTTAGTACTATTAGCTAAAATATCCTAAATTAAGAAGTCTAAAGTATCTTATAAACTATACCTTTAGAGCTAAGATTAAAGGATTAATAATAGTAAAATGCAATATATATAGATTAGTAAAGATAAAATGTTAAGAGTACTATAAATAGTAAGAATAACCTTTAAGACTAGAGGAAAGAGTCTTACTTAACTTCTATAACTATTTAACTAGATTAAATAGTTATATATTATATATAATAATTATAAATTGCTATTTAGGATTATATTAGAACTATTACTTTATAAATTGCTATAATAAAAATCTAATAGTAATACTTAAGTATTTTACTTAAATGCTTAAGATAATATATAAAGTAAAGCTATAAGTTATAAAGACTAATAATAAGCTATAAAAGGGGAATTTAATATACATATAGCTACTATAAAAAGGAATTAAAGTAAATAAGAGTATACTAAGGACCTAGTAATAAAATAGCTTTAGAAAGCGCTTTAGGAGGGTAATAAAAGAAAAGGTAAAGCTACTAATAATTAATAGTAATTTCCCTTTAGGTCTCTAGCTAGAGATAGTTAGAATAGCAATATATATACTTAACTAAATACTAAAACAGGAACTAAAATAGAAAATGCTATATAAGAACTTCTTTTTTTACACTTTAACTGCAAAAGATAGCAATTAGCCTTAAATTAGTTATATAAGGGCTATTAAATGTAAGGCATTCTTATTAACAAGCAATACATAGAAAAAGGAAAAGCGCCTTTAATTAAGAATAAGCCTAAAGGCATAAATAGGTTACCTAGTTAGCTATAATTCTTTAAATATCTTTAGAGTCTAGAACCCTATTATAAATAAGGTTTATATAACTTAAGATATTATCTTTAATAAGGAAGAATTCTTTAGTGCTAATAAGGTATAGCTAGAAGAGATAATTAAGGAATAGACCCTTAAAGAGTTATAATAAAGATTATAAGCTTTCCTAAACTCTAAGCAATTTAATTAAGTAATTAAACCTATTTAGATTATAGATAAGAAGGAGTTATAAGAAATACACCTTAAAAGCTTAATTAAAGACTTACTAACTAAGAAAGTAGAATTAAATAATAAAGGAGGTAAAATACCTATAAAATACACTTAAGCTAGATTTAAACTACTCCTAATACTACTAGAAAGCCTACCTTTAAGCTTCTTTACTAAAATAGAAATCTAAATAAGTTAAAATATAAAGGAAAAAAAAAAAATAGAAAAAGACCTTTATATCTTAAACTAAGCCTTTAGTACTAGCTTAATAGCTACCTTAATTATAGAGAAGGATAGTAAGTTAATAATAAAGGTAATAAGAAGTAGATATATTAGCAGAAGACTAAAGCCTAAGTATAAAGCATAAAAGACTTAAATAAGCCTTATTTTAGAAAGAAAGAAATACTATTAAAAGAATCTACCTTTAGCACTAAGTTCTTATAGCAGTCTATCTAGATATAGGTTTAAAATAGAGTTTAAGAAGGCATAAGAAGATTATTTAAAGAGTTATAAGTAGATAGGATCTTAAATAGAGATTTTAAGAAGTAATTTATATATTTATAACTTAGAAATACTAAACTATATATAGGTATTTACTTATAAATTTAATAAATATAAATATCTATAAAAGTAAAAAGTAAGGCTTATTATTTAAAGAGATTAATAGTAAAGGTTAAGTACTAATAAAATGTATATAGTAACTCTTACTAGAAAGTTATTTTAAATACTTCTAGTAATTACTATTAAATATAATCTTAAATTAGTATAATATAATATAGTTAATGCATTTTATAATGTAAAACTATAAAGTAATATCTTTATAAAACTGCCTTTAGGTTTTAAGAAGGGCAGAAAAGATAATTAAGTATTACTCTTCTATAAAGTACTATATAGACTGCAGGTTATATTGCTTTTATAGTAAATAGAATTTAAAAGTATATTATAAGCTTTAAACTGTAAGCTTGCATTAAATGAAAGTTACTACTATAAGAAAGGAAATCTACTAATTATCTTCTATATAAATAATATAGTTATTATATATAAAAAGGAAAATAGGAATTCTATAACTTAACTTATAAGATCTTTTTAAAAGAAATACAAGTTAATAAGTAGTAATAAGCTATAATAGTTTTTTAAGATATAAGTTATTTAAGATTATAAGGCTAAATGCATTTAAGTTACTTAAATAATATATCTTAAGAAGATATATAAGATATATACTATAAATACTATAAATAGCTCTTTAATAAGAAGGGAAAAGCTCTTTTTAAATTAAGAAAAGGTAAACTAGTATATAGTAAACTAGTATAAGAGGGTAATTAGATTAATTCTTTATATAAGTATAATAAGCTAACTAGATATTACATTTACAATTTTAAGGTTATTTTAGTTTATAAATAATCTAAGTAAAATATATATAGAAGGTATAAACTATATCCTTAATTACCTATATGCAATGCATTACTTTAGTTTATAGTTTAATCCTAGAAAAGGATTTATAATATATAGCAATGCATCTTTTACAGATAATACCCTAGATTAAAGAAGCTTATAAAGATATATAATAAAGATCTATAAAGGACTTATTAGATAAAGAGTAAATAAGTAGAATACTATAATTACCTTAATAACTAAGGTAAAGCTACTTACTTTCTTATAAGCTATAAAAGAAGAGCTATTCTAATAAAGGCTCCTCTAGAGTATAGATAATAAATTTTAAAATAATATTTTATATCTTATATATAATAATTAATAGATAATTTATCTCTTAAAGAATCCTTTATAAAAGCTAAAGACTAAACTTTAATATATAGATATTTATAACTATTAGTTATAAGAATACATTTAAAAGAAAATAATATCTTTAAGCTATAAAGTAAGCTTAAAGCTTATTGCAAATAGTCTTATAAAGGCTTTATAAGGCAGAAAGCTAAAAGAGAGCTATAAGCTATATAGCATTGTTTAAGCCTTTGTTTGAAAAGTTAGAAGCTTGATAGCCTCGTACAGGGCTGACGGCAACCAAAAAAAAAAAAAAAATAAGCTATATAGACTTATAGAAGTTTAAGATTACATCTAAGGACATTAAAGTGCAGGGCTTAATAAGAGATCAATTAAAGAAGTCTTAAATAAGCTTAACATTTAAAATATAAGCTTTATATAACTATTTTAAGACTTATTAAGCTAGTTAAATATATATAAGATTTCTTTTAATATTACTTAAAATGCTTTAAATTTCATTTATATGTTTTAGACCTTATTATACATTTTTACATATTAAATATTATAAAGTTATATTAAGTTAAGTTTAAAAGGAAATTATTAATTTAAAAATTAAAAAAATAAAAAGCCTAAAGGTATAACTTTCCTTATTACTAAAATAAAAAACTACTAGCTACAGTATAAAAAGAAAAAATGCACTTTACCTAGGTAAAGTAAGAGTTACTAGTTAAAGGGAATTTACTAGTAAGAATACCCTTTAAGATACACTTAGCTGCAGTATAATGCTTATTCTTCTCTTAAAAATTTAAAATTATTAATATAACTTAAAATATAAAAATAAGTTATAAGAAATACTTATAGAATTTTTAACTAAATACTAGTTCTACTAGATATAATCTAGGAAAAAGAAGGCAGCTAGTAAAGTAGTAGTAAGGCTAATATAACTTAAATTAGCTAAATAAAACTTAATATATTATTTTATAATACTTATATTAAGTAGTAGAAGCTATTAGGGTTATAGCGCTTATAATATGTAATACCTAGCTTAGCCTAATACTTACTAGTACTCTAACTAGTAGTAGTACTATTAAGGTAAGCTAAGTATAAGACTTAGTATTACTTAGTATTACTATAAAAATTAAAATGTTAAATAGTAGCTTAAAATAAAAAAATAAGATATAAAAGACTTATATTTTATTTATTATTATATTAGTAGTAGTAACTTATGCCTCTTACTTAGCCTAATAAACTTAAAAGCAGGATAAAGGAGATAGTATATTAGCCTTACTAGATAATTATTAGTAATGCATTTTAATTATTTAAAGCTTATAATAATAAGTAATTTACTTAAGGGAGGCAGGCTTAGAAAGAGAAGATTTACTACTTTAAGTTAGCTAATAAGCCTTAAATAAGCATTTTAAAGTATAAAAGTATATATAATATAGTAATAATAGTAAGAAAAATACTATAAAAACTTTAAAGATATATATTAGGTTTTATAAAGATAATAATTAGTAAATATACTATAAAAATATTAAATAAAGCTTAAAGAAAGAAAGGTATATACTAAATGTAATATTAATACTTAAAGAAAAGAAAAAGAGATTAAATTTTATAATAAAAAATAGCTTAAATATCTTAAGATTAAGAGGCTTATTATTTAAATTAATTAAGAGATTTATTTATTATTTATAAGACTTATGTAAGGGGCTGGACCTGAAGGTGTTTCACAATGGGTGGCCTCGCATTAAGCTATCTAAGACTAAGGAGAAGAGAAGAAGCTGCGACTTCATTGCGAAGTCGTAGCGAGTTATTTATGGTAATGTGGCCTGACGCTTGGTGCCGAGGTTATGCCGTAGGGCTTGTTGCCCTTTCACTAACCTCGGGCCTCTTGCCACAGTTTAGCCACAGGGGATTTGTGGCGTAAGCTGGGGCTTCAATGCGGCACAGCCGCTGACAACTTATCTATTATTAAAGCATTATAATAGTGTTGTACAAAGCGTAGATTAGTCACAACGAGCATTCCAGCTTTGATTGAAAGAGCCTTGTTTTCTTCAATTGAAGGTGGCAGTCAGTTTAACCTTATCAAGCTACAGAAATCGCGCAGTGGGTTCAATCTGACCAATCAGAGAGCATTTTGCTGTTTACAGCTTAACACACCCCCCATTTAACTGCATATTGTTTATGCAGTTAAATAAGTCCTAAATAGCTTTAATTTTACCTAATGCACTTTTATAATAGAAAAGAAATAGATAGATAATAGGAAATTATAATAGCATTATATCATTATTACCCTAAGTGCATGCCCTCTTAATCTCATAAATGTAAGCATAATAGGCATAGTAAATCACAATAGAGAAGCGCTGCATAGCCTTTAGGTCTTCGCTTTTTTAGCTATAAAAGCCTTTCTCTTATCCCTTTATAATCTCTTCTTCTTTTTTCTCCTTTAAGCTTTATGATTTTCATTATAGTATATAATTATCTTACTAGCCTCTTGCCTTAAAGCATCTATCCCTTTAATAGTATGCTCTTTATCCTGCTTATACACTAATAATTTAATATAGCCTCCTGCTCTTAATAACCCTGCTATTTATAAAGAGCACAATAATCGCCTTTAGGCTACTGTTTTTTATACTAGTTGCCCTATATGCAACCGCTTTGCTTTACTGCTTCATGCCCCTCATTTAAGCACTGCAACTTATACCTACAAGCCCTCTATTAATCTCTCTACTGTACCTAATACCTAGCCTTCCTGCCTGCCTCTTAGTAGGTTATTTTAATCTTGCTATAGCTATTCCCCTAGTAATGCGCATTTATGCAAGTAACTTAATGCTTATTAGGTTATATGTAAGTCTAGCGCTTATTCTCTTTCCTTAAAAGGCAAAGCTATTATTATAAGTCTTACTTTTATTTCTTATTTATTATATATACTAATTAGAGGTAATATAGCCTAAGTTTAAACTTAAAGATAATATCTTTAAGCTTAATTATACTCTAATTAAGGTTAAAAGCTTTACTAGTGCTATAATACCTTATAATAGTAAGGTTAAGCTTCCTTTTAATAATAATACTGTACCTAAGACTTCTTGCCCTGCTAAGAAGAAGAATTCTTCTACTGCAGTTACTCTAGTAAAAACTCCTAAGACCCCTAAGACCTTATATACTTTAAAGTGTAAGCTTAAGTTCCCTAAAGGTAAAGAGTATACATTTCTATGCATATAGTGCTTTAAGGGTACTTTATTAGGTAAGAGTCTATTATCCTATTATACTATAAAGGATAAGCCTAACCTAAAGCGCTATTATTATTACTCTTATAGTAGTTATAAGGGTTATGCTAGCCTATAAGTGCTCTTATATTTCTTCTTAAGTATATTACTAACTTATTTAATTCCTATTATTTGCTTCCTCTAGCTATTACCCTTTATAATGCAATTACTAATAGCATTTATTTTATAAGTTATTTATCTTTCTTTATCTATTTACTTTAAGCTAATTATTTATGCAGGAGATTACCTGCACTAGGACTTACACTTTAGTTATATTTAAGCTCTTTAAGGCTTACTCTACCCTTTTTACTATCTCTAACTATTATATTCTTCCTTCTTAGGTCTTTAAGATTCCTTATCTTAGTCTAGGTGCATTTGCTTCTAATAAGAGGAGCTTTCCTAGTATAATAGATCCTAAGGCTTTTAATATAATCTATAATAGCTTAGCAAGACTTAGTAGCATTATCCCTATTAATAATAATAATAAAGTTAAGAATAAAGATAAAGATATTAGTAATAATACTGTTATTTAAGCTTTTTAAAACTATTTGCTATACTTAGATAGAAGTATTTTAGCTATAGGAAATACTCTAGGCTCTTTGCCCTTATTACTAGCTAGTTAAATAATTAAACTTTGCTTTATTAAGACTTTTAACTGTTTAAGCTGCATAAGATTAAGTAATGCTTTAAAGTGTTTAAATTACTACTATAATAGAGCTTTAGTTAATCTATCTGCTAGCATCTCTGCTATAGGTAAATAGGTAACCTAAAAGCTCCCTTTACCTTCTTCTTATTATAGCTATATATTCTAGATTTCTATATAGTGCAATTAAGTATTAATCTTAGTACTTAGCTTTATAATAAGATATATTATCTATTAATTATTATAGTAGATAGTATATAGCTTTATTAGGTAAAAGTACAATTTATTAAGAAAGCGCTATAGACCTATTGCTTTAGCTGCAGTATGCTTTAATGCAATTAGTTCTACTTCTATTATAGAGGTTAAAACTATACTTTAGCGCATTGCTTTCTACATTATAGCGCTACTAAAGAGGGTAATAAGATATCCTTATAATAATCTTCTTATTTCCTTATTATCTGTAAATAAAGCATTTAATGCTATGTAAAGTGCTTAAGTTTTATTATAATTGCCTCTATAGGCAATTGTAAAATTACAAGTAATATAAAGATATTAAAGAGCTTAGTCTATAGACTTGTAATGCTCTTTACTTAGATTTGTAAGGTATTTAGAAAGCTAGGATGCTACAAAAGCGATATCTAGCCTTACTATTACTGCAGTATATAGCAAAGATTTAACCTTTTCTTAATATAACTTAATATAGGCTAGGGATACTTAGTCCTCTCTCTTAGAAAGCTTAGTAATAGGAATAGAAATAGTAGGGAACTAGTTACGCTTATTAAGGTTATATTTAACTGCGTATTTCTCTAGATATAAGTTGTAATAGAGGTAGATTTTCTTGTTTAGCCTGTTTCTAACAATTCTAATTTCTAAGAACTACTTAGCTTCCCCTTTATCCTAAAGCTTATATATCTCTTTTAGCGCTTTAATAATCTTATCTACAGCTTCTTTCTGCTTATAGTAATATAAGATAAGGATATTATCTATAAAGAATACTACTAGTATATCTTACATTTTTATATAAAATAAGCACTCCTCTTCCTTACTAGGTTTTAGATTAAGGCATTTTAGAGTACTTAAGAATTCCTTAAACTATAAGACAGGTAAGTCTCTTAGTCTATATAGTGCTCTTTCTAGCTCTATAAGCTTTCTAGCTTATTTAAAGCCTTATAGGAAGTAGCATATAACTAGAGGTTTATTTTTATTATATATTGCATTAATAAATGCATTTACTATATCTAGTTAGTGGATTTTAAGATTATACTTAGCTGCTAGAGTGACTATAATATGGAATAAATGCGCTGCAAGAGTTACTATATATATGCTTTAGATTGTATTTTCTAGTTGTAGATCTCTATGCATATAGATTTATGCTTTATATTTATTTAAGTTTCTATTCTAGTTAAATTTATATATAAATACCTATTTTATAGGTATAAGCTTAATCTATACATCTTACTATAATATTACTATCTAAGTCTTAAAGTCTATAAGCTTCTTTACTTTAGTATATACTACTATAAGGAATAGCTCTTTAAATGCATAAGTCTCTAGCTCTTTTTATATCTTTAAAAGTAAAAGGAGTACATTCTAGTAAATCTTTATAGGCTCTAAGGTCTTATATATCTGCTTAGGCTTTAGAGGATTAAGCTTTAAGTCTAACTTTATTATGCTCCTCCTATTAGCTTTCTTAGCCTTTTTAATTGCACTAAGGAAAGTAGTAAAAGCTATAAGAATGCTTCTAGGATATAGTAGCTCTTCTTTATAGTAATTAGTTAAGAAGAAAGCTGCTTTATTATCCTATCTATACCCTTGCATTTTTATCTGTATTTTTAGGTCTTATCTTACGCTCTTTCTTTCTTGCTTAATATCTTATTATTAAGTACTGCATCTTAATGGTTCTCCTGCAGGTTATCTTTTCCCTTTAGGGCATTCTTAGCCCCTTTTTAGTTATGCTTTATAATTTGCTGCAAGCTCTAGCTATATTATTACCTGCATCTTTACATCTAGTAAAGCATTAGTTTATATTTTAACTAGTATTATAAAGTGTATTTAATATCCTAGTAAAGCTAAGATTCCTATTTTAGTCTAATCTAGTATTCTAGAGCATTTAGAAGTTACTTCTATTAGTTTATTTAATATATACTTACTATCTAATAGCACTTTCTTTACTTCCTAAGGGTATTATATTTATACTCTTTAACTTTCTATTAAGCTTCTAGGGATATTTCTAGTAGCACTTTATTATCCTTAAGGTATAATACTCTTTTCTAGTAAGCTTTTATTTATACTAGTAGAGCTTTAAAGCTCTTAGTTTACTGCATTATCTTCTACTTTAAGAGGGGTTTCTTCTCCTTATATTATTATATTAAGGCTTAAAGGAGTTTAAGTTGTACTACTACCTTCTAGGTATATATCTAGTTCTAAGGTTACTTCTAGCATTCTAAGTCTAGTTAGTTAAGATCTAGTTAGATCTCCTACTATGCTTTAAGTATCCTTTACACTCTTTGATTTTTATAGGATGCTTATAGGCATAGTATTTACCTCTAAGCTTAACTTAACTAGTTATTTAACTAGTATATCTACTTAAGGAGCTCTTTCTATCTTAGTCTTATCTAAATAAAACTAATCTTTATAGACTACCTAGTTATTAAGCTTAATAATAAGCTCTTTTAATTAAAGCTTAGTATATTTATTATAAAAGATAGATTTATTAAACTATACATTTTGCATTATTACTACTCTCTTAAGGTAAGGGATCTAGATATAATATATATTACTTATAATATATTCTACTAAGTATTTAATATATACCTTTAGCTTAATCTTTATATTTCTCTTTTCTTTTCCTTCTTTCCTTTCCCTTTTTAAGGGGTATACATAGCAACTGTATGCAAGCAGTAAACTTATACTTAGTTTAAGATCTACATTTTCTTATCTTATTTATAATAGTATATAGTATTTAAACTATTCTTTAAGTACTTTAATTAGTAATTTCTATCTAAGTCTGCGCAATAGGCTAATATTAAGCAGATAGAATGCTATTTTAGTGCTTTTAGGCTAGAGCTCTCCTAGCAGGTTAGCCCTATAGAGTATTAAAACGGATTTTATAGTAATTTACTTGCTGCTTTATTTAGCAGCTCTATTTACTTTATAAGTATCTGGTAGTATAAGCTCTAGCTTAATGCCTTAAAAATTCGCCTAGTATTAGAATTAAGTTAACCTCTTAACTGCAATTACAGTATACTTATTATCTTAATAGATTATATAGATTACTACTTTAAATTAATATTATACCTAGCATTTAAAGTAGAATAGAGCGTTAAATACTATATTATACTGCTTTATATATAAAGCTTAAGTAAATATCTATTTACTATATTTATCCTTAATAACTAGCAGCTATCTTAATCTATTATAGCCTTCTATATAATCTTAAAGATCCTAATATATATACTAAAAGGGTCTTAAAGTACTCCTTTCTAACTTTCTTCTTAAGATAACTTAAGTAATATACATTCTAGCATAGATCTTACACTTAATCCTTAGGATTCCCTTAATCTTAATGTTCTATACATACAGTATAGCCTTCTTAAGTATATCCTTTAATAAATATCTAAGTCTTAGATACTATATTATTGCTATATTTTCTCTTAAGTTAAGTTAATCTTATAAAGATCTCTAAGGGAGCATTCTTCTCTTGCTAGGAATGCTTATTATAATTTCTACTTAGCTTATTAGTATTATATTATATAGTAGTATTAATAGAGCTTTAAGATAGATATTAAGCTACTTATATTTAAGGAAAATTAAATTATTAATAAGCTAAAGCTTATAAATAATAATATTCTTATTTACTAATCTATAGTATATAGTATAGTCTTCTTTATATATTTAAAGTCTTAAATTGCATATATAGGTAAAAGAGATAATATTAATATAGAATCCTTTAACTATATAGATATTACTAATTATTAGGTCTCTTCTATTAAGTATTCCCTTAAAAGTGCACTTTCCTTTTCTAATAATCTTATTAGAGGTTATACTAGATTCTACAATCTAATCTATAGCTTTAAAAGTTCCTAGGTTAAGGTAAGCTTTATTATTAACTAAATGCATAGATGCTTCTAAATCCTAGATTATACTTTCTAAGAGTAGGTAGGTAAAGGCCTTAAAGGCTAAGAAGATATATAGCAGTTCTTCCTTATACTATACATTTAGGTCTAGGAGAGCATTAATATAGAAGTTATTAGGAACTTTAAGCATTATATTAGCTTAGAAACTGCTTAAGATATTACTATTATTATCTCTAGTACTTTAATTATTACTATTAAGCTTAATGCCTTTCTTTACTAGTTGCTCTCTAAGTTCTTTCTACTTTAGCTTTATAACCTCTTTATAGATAGTTATATAGTGCTCTTTGCCTAGATAGCTCTTCTGCTTTAGGTATCTTTTGCTAGAAAGCATATATATTACTAACCTACACTCTATAGGCTTCTACCTATACTTTAAGGAATTTTCTTAAGTTTAGCATAGGCAGTTATAGCCTTTATTTATATTAGTAGATTGCATATTCTAAGCAGCAAATATAATGCCTTTCTTCTTAAATAGGTTATTTCTTGCAATTGCTTAGAACTTATCTGCTACTTTAAGGAGCTCTGCTTAGGTTGCCTTCTTATCGCATTCTAGCTATTAGGAGACCTTACTTGCTTTAATATTAGGGTTTTGCCTTTTAATCTTTGTAATAAGCTTAGATTAGGTTAGAAGCCCTCTAGATACATTAATTATATACTTATTAAGCTTATTTTAAGCCTATAATGATTTAAAACAGTCTTTAACTACTTAAAGGAAGTCTATTACAGCTATATCTCCCTTAATCTTATTCAGATTATAAGCAATAGCCTATTTATAAAAGCTATTCTAGCGCTTATACTACACTATAGGCTTTATACTTGCATATTTTGCTTATCTAAGCACTAGGTAGTACTCCCTTTAGAGTGCACTAAAGACTTATATATTACTTAGGGCATATTACTTCTTAATACCCTAAATAAGCTTTCTTAGAGGTATATATTCATTTTTATATTCTAAGTTAACTTCTTGCTAGATGCAATTAAAGGTAAGACCCTTTACTATCTTACTAATCTACTCCCTTAAAGCTTTTTCTTTAGTAAGATACTCTTTATAGATATAAATATTATAGTTATATAAGGTATTTGCAATGTTATAGAACTGCAATTGCATTAATATTAACTCTTAACTAAGCACTAGGTTATTATTAATATGCTTAGTCTTGTATTCTTCCTAGGTGCATTTAACTAGATAAATAAGATAGTTATTATTACTTTCTATAACACTTAGGTTAATGTGTTTCTAGATCCTAAGCAATATAGCATACACTTAGAGCTCTATTAGCTATTTAACCTAGTTTTTAGTGCTTTATAGGCATATAATATATACATTAAGCCCTCTAAGAGCATTAAGTTTAGTTACTTATAATATTATAGCATTTAGTCTTATATATAAACATTAGTAATACATTAGATCTTAGTATAGTATACTTATTTAAAGGGTTAAAGGATTTTCATGCAGTAAAGTTATATATAAGGGTTTAGGGTTTACATTTTAAAGATTTAAAGAATTAGAATTCAGAAAGAATTAAGGAATTACTAAAATGCTATTAGTTACGCAGTAGAAGTTACTGGGAATTGCTTCCTATCTAGGCTTATAACTATTATATAAAGCGTAGATTAGTTACAATGAGCATTCTAGCTTTAATTGAAAGAGCCTTGTTTTCTTCAATTGAAGGTAGCGGTCAGTTTGACCTTATCAAGCTACAGAAATCGCGCAGTGGGTTCAATCTGACCAATCAGAGAGCGTTTTGCTGTTTACAGCTCAACAAATAGTTAAATTATTAATTAACTTATTAAAATGCAAGCAATAATTTAAACTATAATAAAAATGTAAAATAATAATAAGATATAACTTTAAATAACTTTTAGTATATTAGTAAGAGGAACCTAAAAATAGGAATTTAAGCAGTTAGAGGGTTACTGTATTTCCACTCTAGGGGAGTATATTAAACTAGTAATATCATATAATTGAGTCAGATTAAGCCATTATGTAAGAGGTTTAGCTTAAATGAGCCTTAGAGATGGATAAAGCTGATTACATAACTGAAGGAAGACTAAAAGAGAGGTAACTAGATACCAGAAGCAAGAGGTTAATCAATGAACAGAACAATCACAAAAATTGGGTTTAACAAGAACCCCGCGATTACCCCTCTCTTATCCATTTCGCGGTACGCCATCCCCCTCATCTTCACGCTCTCATGGTTTAAGACCATAACTAGCCTAGTCTCTATATCACTGCAGAGTGATTCTTATTACCCTCTTAGCCTGCTACCTAATAGCCTTAAGCCACTTATCATATAAGCTGCCGCAAATGGCTATAATGAATTCCCTTTCCTCAACCTCTAGATCTATCCCTCTAAGCAACTTCTCTCTAAGTGCATTAAATGCCTTTATCTTGGCATTAAGGAAGCCTCTATCAACTAGCTTATAATAAGGCCATGTAACCTTAAGGATCTTACAACTAAAGGCTACCTGCTTAATGCAGTTAACATTATCTATATGCTCCTAGGCCTTTAGGATCTCTATTACCTTATTATATAGCTTATAATAGTTACTGCTACTAATAGCTTAGTCAATTATATCCTTTATTTCAGTTGTATTAAGTCCTTCTGTCAGATAAGGCTCATCAGGATCAGGAGTCTACAGGCTTCTTCTAATATGCATCATGATAGTGTAGCTGTGATGTTGTTAGCGGCTGCAATTAGAAGGTAGGTTAGATGACTTACTGCCGAAGCGTGTTAGATAATTGAAGTGTAGTATTGTTTAAAGTAGGTTGCAAGAGGAAGATCTAGCCTAGCTAAAGAGCAAGTAAGGCTCTCTAGCTAGCTTAAGTGCAGTTAGGTTTAGGCTATAATTAAGGCAGCTAACTTAATAATATTAACTTAATAAAGCTTTATTACCTAGGAGGCAAGTAATATTTAAATTATAATAGACTTTAGAGATACTTAGATACCTTTTAAGGCTAATATGTAAACTTAAAAAAAATAAAAGTATTAATAATAAAGTCTCTAGCTAGATTAAAGTTTTAATAAACTTAATTAATAAGGTTACTTTTAGGCTATAGTATTTTAAGTAACTTTAATTATAATAAATATATTACTTAACTAGCTAAAAAGCTTTAAAAAGCCTAACTAATAGGATCTATAACTCTTCTATAACTTTAACCTTTTTTAATCTATTTATTTCTTAAAGTTATTTTAATAATTATAAAATTATTAAAAATTAACTAAGCTTAAGTTATTTATAAGTTCTTTACTTTAATTATATAAAATTAATAATATTAACTTTAATTATAGTTAAGATATTAAACTTACTTAATATATAACTAGTAAGCATTAATTAACTATATCTATAGCCTATCTTAACTAGCTATAATTACTTTTAAAATATTTATAATAGTAATATTATTACTTTATAAATAAATATATATTAAAAGGTAAGAATTAAAGTAAAAAAGAAAGCTAATTAATTATTAGTAATTAGCTATAATTAATAGATAAATAACTAGTTATAAAAGCTAATTATCTTTAAGTATAAGCTTTTTTACTACTTAATTAAGAGCTTTTACTATAAAAGGTAGCTTAATAAAAAGATATAAAGGCTAAGTACTTTAAATATAATAAATCTATATCTTAGTAAGCTAAAGATTAAATATAGCCTCTAGATCTTTAATATTATTATACTTATAAATATAATTACTATTAATCTATAAGTAGGCTTTTATATTATAAGTAATATTTAAAGTTTATATATAATAAAATTACTTAAAAAATTCTATAAAGTTAATTATATAAAATAAAAAAAATTCTATATATAAGAAAAAAGTTTTATCTAAAAGTTAAAAGAATCTTTTAATAAAATAAAGCTATAATTAATTAAATAGGATTTACTTAATTAAATATATTTACTTTATAAAATAATAACTAATATTAAGGTAATAAATAGTAGTATTAATTGTAATTTAATAAAGATTTATTAATATATAGTAAGTTTTTACTTATAATTTTCTAAATATAAAGAAAGGTATATAAGTTTAAGATATAATTAAAATTAAAATTATTAATATTAATTAAAGAATTAATTATATAATAATTAATTACTATACTTAAGAAATTATAGCTAGGTTAGCTATTATTAATGCTAATTATATAGTATTATATCTCCTTTATTAAATTACTATTAATACTACTATTTATTATCTTAGCATTAATTATTATTTTATAAAGTAAATATATTTAATTAAGTAAATTCTATTTAATTAATTATAATTTTATTTTACCTATTAAAGGACTCTTTAACTTTTAATTATAAACTTTTTCTTATATATAAATTTTTTTTTATTTTATATAATTAACTTTATAGAATTTTCTAGGTAATTTTATTATATATAAACTTTAAATACTACTTATAATAATCTCCTAGCTACAGGTTAGCAGAGACTATTATTATAAGTATAATAATGCTTATAATCTAGTATTTAAGCTAAAAGGTATTTCTTAATTTATAGAAGTACTATTTAGCTTTACTTATAGATTAAGCATCTATTAAGCGCTATATTTCTCCTTAAAGCTACCTACTATAGTAAGAGTTCTTAGGTAAGTAGCAGAGAATATTACACTTAAAGATAGCTAGGCTAAGTAGCTAGTTATCTATTTAACTATTATAGCTAATTGCTTTTATTTATATAGCTTTTTCTTATATTACCTTATAGGTTGCTTACTGCTAAAAGGCTATAATATCTCTATTATAGACCCTTTAGTAGTACTTATAGTAAGTAGGAAAAGGTTATATATACTATTAATAGATAGCAGTTACTAGCTGCTAATTACTTAGGTTTAATATCTTAACTGTAATTAAGATTAGCTTTATTAATTTAATATAATTAGAGTAAAGAACTTATAGATAACTTAAGCTTAGCTAGTTTCTTAATAATTTTATAATTATTAAGATAACTTTAAGAGATAGATAGATTAGAAAAGGTTAAAGTTATAGGGGAGTTATAGATTCTATTAATTAAGCTTTTTATAGCTTTTTAACTAGTTAAGTAATATATTTATTATAATTAAAGTTGCTTAAGATGCTATAGCCTAAAGGTAACCTTATTAATTAAGTTTATTAAGATTTTAGTCTAGCTAGAGACTTTATAGTTAATACTTTTATAGCTATTATTAAAATACCTAGGTCCCATTTATTAGTTGTTACTGGGTCAAGGCTATAAAAAAATTATATTATTTTATTATATAAGACTCTATTAGCTATATCTTGTATATTGCTATAGAGATATTTTAACTTTTTAATATATTAATAATTATTATAATATTAAGATTAACTAGGCTTAATATATATACCTTTATATTATATATTATATATGTAATTTATATATTAAGTAAAGTATATTTAGTTTATTTATGCTAATCTATATATATTATATTAATTAGGGCTTGAATGATGATTCCGCTGTATTGTCTCTGTTCAGCCCCTAAAACTGCACCAAAACAAAACTATCTTCAGCCACACCCGTTTGCTTTAATTAACTACATGGGAATGTACCGGGAGCACAAGGAACAGGCGTCTAGGCAGGTCAAGGACAGGCCAAGGACAAGGACAAGGACAACTGGCCCGTAACTTCGGGGCCGAAAATCTCAAGTCATCTAGGTACTATAGGTAAATCTCTGATGGTCATGGAATTCTTGGTATTCTCGATGTGACGTGACATATAATTCAAGGTAAGGTACTGTACATGGCATACGAGGGCCTCCACCATCGCATATGGATATACCCATACCCATACCCACTTCAACCTCAACCTCAACCTTGTCCTTGATTATTATACTTCAGGCTCCTCGTCAAAGAATGCAGAAATCGTCACCCCTTCATCTCTCACTTCACCAAGTGCGATAAGGTACATACATACATAGACTACACTCTTCTTTGCCTGGCTGAGCCCTACGGCACGTCCCACATCCCGTGTACAACAAAGCCACGACTGATCAATCTCCTGAGCTGTGCGCCAAAGCCCATCTCTCGATCCCTAATCTTGGGGTAGCTTGAGAGCTAGACACGATAGATCGTACCTAAGTTAGTAGCTCACCCCATAATAGCAGCACATAGACTAGACTTCTCCACCGCTGACCAGCAGCCGCTGAAACGCATCATCACTCTCCTGCGCATGTCCTTCATGATACGGATACTCTGGCAGGAAATCACGTTCTATTCACCGATATATGCCGATCCTTCTCTGTCCCCATCACCGTGCGACCTTTCCAACTCCTTGGGGAAGAGAAACCCTGTACTTTGGGGGTCGTATCGTTGATCCTCCCTGTTGAAGTTTGTTACAAGACCCCATCCATACCCCCAAGTGAATTGGATACATGAAATGCTTGGCTTCCTAAGCACGGAGCTTCGGACGTCAAAATTCCATCTTTGCAGATAGCCATGTCCTATTCCCACCGACTGTGGGTGGGTGAATGGATGGATAGATGTCTGACACCACACCACATTGAAACCTAAGTGATCCTGCTCGAATCAGACCCCAACGGTCTCCTCTGTGCAGCCATGAGGCAAAAGGGCCTCGATTCGTCTGGAATGTCCAATACTATCCATCGGCAAACACACCTCTCACACGCGAGTGGCTCAAAAGCTAGCTTACGTTGATTCCGCGACTCCCTCGCCTTCAGGCTTTCCCTTCTGCTTCTTATCCTCCAGGGCCACCTTGTACAGCTCATTGAGATTGTAACGCTTCAGCTCCTCGCTCTCCTTGCCATCAACAACCGAGACTCCGCAGAACGTCTCAACGCTAGTTAGCCAAATGCCATCGCGATAGGTCCAATACGCGAGGGGAGGGGCCGCTTACCTGGAAAATCTCAACCAATACCACCTTGTCGGGACTCGTCAGGTTGACCTTGTGCTTAGGGCTGACCAAGTCCGCAATCTTCTTGATCACCTCGCTCGACTTGAAGGCGGTGTGATTCCGGATGTTATACCTGATGGCGTACTGAAGGGGTCATCGTCAGCTTCAAATAACGACGCTTTCCGCGAATCACATTGTCTACTTACCGTGCAGGCTGTAGACCCCTCACCATCTTGCTCTGATGCAGCAGGCTCTGCGGAAGCATCCTCTCCCGACTCGCTTTTGAGCTCAAAGTGAGGCTCCATCACGCTGCGGGCCACGCGTTCAATACCCTTGTCTGTCGCCTTGTCCGTATCAAAGATAGGCGTTAAGCGGTTGATGTACTTGGTCTTGCGTTGCATAGGATCCGGGCAGTCCTTGGCATCCTGAGAGGCCTTGATGACAAGCTTGAGAGGATCAACGGGCTTGACGGTCTTCATGAAGAAGACACAGTCGAGGCCAGTTCCGATGGGTGTGAAGGTCTGCTTCGTCTTAGGCTTTGGCTGTGCCATGCTGGCCAACTCCTTTTCAATAGACGCCTCGATGTCACCGGCATCTTCATCATCCTCGTCCTTGTCTCCATCCTCATTCGGGGGCTTCACTCCGAACAGTGACTCTCCGTACTGAAACAAGTTAGTTTATCAAGCCCTCCAATAGACTGAAAGGGTATCATGAGCGAGTGCCATACCTCGTTACAAAGGTTCTTGAACTCCGTAATCGCCTTGCCCTTCATTCCTCTCGCGTAAGTTACCCAGATTCCGGCATCGTTGACCTCCAAAGTCCTCCCAAGCTCGACCTGCTCAGTTTTCCTGGCTTTTTGGTGTGGCGTTTGCCATTTACCACCACTGCCTCCCTTTTCAAAGGTTAGCCCAGTGTGTCCAATAAAGCCATAAAGGATTCTCCCAGGGTCAAACAAGAGCCTGGCCGCCGACAATGGCACCGTATTTGCTTACCTTGCTCTTCTTGGTGGCTGGGCCATTGCCTCCAGGGCCTTGCTTTCGCTTTCCAGCTCCGTCACTCATGATCACGTCTGATATCCTACTGTAAATGTTAAAATATATGCAAATAGATATTCGTGACGCCGCAGGAGCCTTTTCAAAATGAAGCTAGGAGAGTGAGTCTTGTTGCTGTTGAGCTAGGTCGTTGCGCGTGGAGAATTTTGGTAGAGGCGAATCACGTGTGCTGATTGGTGCCTTTTATAGTTGAGAAAGGCCATCAATATTTGAAGAGAGAAAGCTAAAATAAAGATTTCTGAACTATACTGATATGTTTTATTTGCCATATATGAATGTCTCTTGCAATGAGTCGAGTTGATTAGAAAATAATGGATAAAGGTGGCTTAAGATGCTATTGAATGTAAAATCGTGATAAGCTAGAGGCTTCAGATGCCGCATGATGGATGAAACATATCACAGCTCAAATATCCAGATGCCACAGAGTTTGAGATTAAAAAGGTTAGCTGGCTCACAGATTATGTTTATTTGGAATTATTTCAGTGAAGTATGAATAACAGCGTTGTAAATATGCATCACCAAGTTGTCGAACCAAATATAGTCTCAGCCACCACCAGTGAGATAAGAGAATATTAAAGATATAAGAAAATCGCTTTTCAATTTGAGGTACATAAAACATAAACCGTCGGCCGCCACTCTATAGTATAAACCATAAACCACTTAAATCATTATTATGTTCTCCAGGAACGTTTACCAAAACCCCGTCTATCAAATTTCACTCTTTCTCGAGTAACTGTTTAGTGCTTCTTGGCGTTGTTCCTAGCGCTAGCCTCGGCAGTCATGATGAGAGCGCGAGGAGCATCCTCTCTGGGCATGTAGAGCTCGACGAATTGCAAGCACTCAGCAGCATTGAACTCCTTGTTGGTGAGGAGCTCGTTGAGCTCAGTCTTGGTCTTGATCTGGAAGGTCTTGCAGGTCTTCTCGCCACCGAAGACGCTGACGAGGTCCTTGTACTTCCAGTTGTTGATGTCGTTGTAGACAGCGTCCATACCGTGGATGAATCGCTCAATGGTGAAGCCATCGTTGCAGATGACGAAACTAAAACAAGAGTTAGTAAAAGACACAGGAGATGACCAGTCTTGAAAACATACATTGTGGGCTTGAGGTGATGTCGGATCATGGTGCTCAGCTCCTGAGCGGTCAATTGGAAAGATCCATCACCAACAAAGAGGATTGTTCGGCCTTCCTTGCCAGCATCCTTAGCAGCAAGGGCAGCACCCTGGCAAGCACCAACGGACCAGCCGATGCTGCCCCAGAGAACTTGGCTGAGTGCGGTGACGTTGCGGGGGAATCGAGTGTCCCAGATACCGAAGTTAGCGGTACCAGTCTCTGTGACGATGATGTCGTTGGGGATAAGGTATTCGCCGACACGGGGCCAGAGCCAGGCCTGTGTGATGATCTCAGAGTCGTCGGTGTTCTTCTCGACCTCGTTCCTGACCTCAGGGATAGAAGGAGCGGGCATAGACTTGGGGTCGACTCGGTCGATGATCTTGCGGAGGACACCACGCATGGCAACGCCGGGATATGTGGAGTAGCGGACCTTGCAGTGAGTGCTGTGGAAATCAACAGAGTTGATTTGTGATGTGCGGTAAGAGAAACCGGTGGTGTTGAAATCACTCTTGAGAGCACCAATGGTGAGAAGGAGATCGGAGCCCTCGACGATGGACTGGGCACGAGCGGGATGAGAGCCGTCACCAGCGAAGACACCACCATAGTTGGGGTGGTCCTCGTTCACAGCACCCTTACCCATGGGGGTGACAAAGACGGGAAGGTCGAGCTTGTCAATGAGCTGGTGAACCTCCTTGACAACACGGTGGCGGATAGCACAAGAATCGACAAGAATGACAGGGCGCTGAGCAGCGTACATAGCCTTGAGAATCTCTTCAACGACGAAGTCCTCGTTAGCGGTGTCGTTCTGAGGCTCAGACAGGTAGATGGGGGTGTCAAGTCGAGCACCCTCAATCTTCTCCTGGACCATATCGGTAGGGACCATGATGTAGACGGGACGAGAGCGGAGCCAGCAAGTACGGAGAGCAGTATCGATCTGCTCGGCAATCTCGGAGGGCTTGTTGAGCTTGGCAACGTTGCAAGAGATTTGAGCGCTCATGTTGGCAAAGACATCAAAGTCACCATTTCCGAGAGTGTGGTGAAGAAGCATCTGGTCACGCTGAGAGATGGTAGAAGGGCATCCAACAATGTGGACGACAGGGATGTGCTCGGAGTAAGAGCCAGCAACACCGTTGACGGCAGAGAGCTCACCAACACCGAAGGTGGTGATGAGAGCAGCCATCTTGGTGACACGGGCATATCCATCAGCAGCGTAGGCTAAGATTGTTATGTTAGTGATATGGTGGTTTTGAGGTTTGTTAATGAAGTCATGATGAAACTCACCAGCGTTAAGCTCGTTAACACTACCGACCCACTTGAGGTTGCATTGAGGAAGATAGTCGAGGGCGACGAGGTTGTAGTCGCCGGGAACACCGTGAACAGATCGGACGCCGACTTCGTAGAGACGTTTGAAGAGGTATTCAGCCACGTCAATTGGCTTTTGGAGGTTAGAGTTGCTCATGATTGCGGCTTGACCGGTAAATTGTTAGGGGAGATAAGAGATAAGGATGATAAGATATGGAGGGGTAATAGAGGAAGCTCAAAGCTTATTTGTAGGATGAGTGAGATGTTATAAGGATGAGAATGAGGATGAGATGAGATGTCTAGGTTAAGAAGTAACCAAGACAACCAAAAGAGGAATGTGATTGATTGATTGATCGATGGAATGATGAGGAAGGAAGAGAAGATGTTTTCGGTGGAGGGGGAAGGAGGTGTTTATACGTTTGATGCTTCACCTTTAGTAGCTACTACGTACGTACGTATCTGTAAGGTAGGTAGAGCTATGACTGCTATGAGTACAATTGAAGCTTGTCGACAGGTGTGCACCCTCACAAATTGGGTGTACACTCAGCAGTTTACCTTGCCTTGCCTTACCTTACAGTGTACTGTAAGGTAGTAGCTTGTCGCCAATGATACGTATCCCCTTGCTATTCCTTGCTTCTAAACCTCAAATGGGTTGATCTGATCTGATCTGATTGATTGCGCCAAAAATAAGACCATGGTCAAAATGAGCCCAGTCCCGTCCTGTCCAGTTCTGGCCCTGTAAGTGTCACTAGAATCGGACCTGTCAAGGAGACAGCACGGGCATAAGCCCAGCCCAGGAAGCAGCAAATTCTGACCGTTATTCTCGGCTTCAGAATGTCACGATGTTTCCTCGCTCGCCCCCGACTAGAAGCGGCCGAAACCGCGATAGTGAGTGACAGTACTGCACTGTACCTACAGTAAAAGCTACGGTGACAGCGATAAAAGTCCTCTGATGGTGATGTAATGACCCTCCCACCGCACACGGGAGGGCGGCTCTTTTACTGCGAACTAGGCTCTAACTCTGCATTAGCCGCAGCTATTTTTTCTTTCTCTCCCCTTCTGTAGCAGATCCATTGTTAGTATGGATGCGTAGGTAGCGACCGACAGTCAGAAAATCATATGATGCCATTGTGCCCTGTTTACGGGCCCTCCCAATCGGGCAGACTTTGTCAAGGGTGGAATCTTGATGTTGACTACGGGTCTAGGAACGTCTAGAAACAATTCAATGCCACAGAGTGAGTGGATACCTCGATAGAAATCGGATGCTTCTTTTTTAACGACGACAACGACAGGGGAACAACAGGACGATGAGGAAAAAGAAAGGAAAGATGCGATGGCTGCCTTTCAGCCACGATCAAATCTGCATGGATCCAATGGATGGATGGATGTGATTGGCGTGCCTTGTCTTTGCTTGTCAGAGCCAACTCCGGCCATCCCGGCTAGTCCGGACCTGTGCAGCCGAGCGACCACCGGCCGGGATCATAGTTAGTCTGTACTCTGTATGTAAAAGAGATGTCAAGTTTAGGGCCTGATTCAGGATTTGCATCTCAGCACACATCTCCACAAGCCTTTCGGATAACTTACTGCTCAGACGCCCGATTCCCGATTTAGCTCGCGTTTCCGCCCTGGATAATAGCATATTACATCTGTGATTGCATAATATCGATAAAATGTAATCATCAGCAGCTAGTAAATGTATCCCGCTAGTGAGGCCTTCGGGATAGCCTGTTAGAGGCATAATCAGCGTAAAGATGTCATTTTCTGCTGTTTTAGAAGATGTTAAAAGATAGCTGACTTTTCCAGGGTATCTCGCTGCATCTTTACATCTTAATATCTATACATCTTTATCTATTATTAGTATAATATCTTACATAGAGGAAATAGATAAAGATAAACTTATTAAAGAGATTATTATTAATAATAACATTAATAATAATATAACTAATCTTAAGACCGTATTTTCAAGCATGCTAGGTAGCATTAAAGTCCCTCATCAGGCTTAAGCCCAGGCTCTAGCTTTAGCACAAGACTCTAAAGGTGCCTTCATTCAGCAAAGCTGCCTGCCTATTGCCTATAATTATCTCACATCCCTGCTTCAAGCTAGGGATTAGTCCTTCATTAAACTCTTCTGTATGCCTTTAGCCCTATTTCTTGACCTTTGCTATTAGCTAAGAGATAATATAGAGGCAGCAAGCAATACGCAGACTTATCTTAAGCTTAAGGTAATAATCTTCTGCTAGATTGTTGCCTATAGCAAGAAGTAGAGGAATGCTACCCTGAAATTTAGCATAAGTCAGTTAATAGTATCTTAGACTATACATTAGCTTTTACAGCCCTTCTAGAAGCTTCACTCTGCATTTATGTAACGCTTAGCAAGGCTCTCTAAGAAGGTTAAACTAGATAAAAGATACATACATTTTAGTAGCGTAAATGTAGCAATAGATAGGACTTATATACATGCCTTTATTCCTGCAGATTAGCAGAGAAGATAGTAGTTATACTATTATAAAATCTCTTAGAATGTGCTTATAGAGGTTAATCTTGATAATAAGATCTTTATGTATGTTCTCGCTAGCGCTAAGGGCTTAATATATAATAGCGCCATAATAAGCTTTACCTGCACTGAAGATCTTAAGCTAAAGAATAACCGCCTCATTCTCGCTAATGCCAGCTTTAGAGCTTATCAGGGACTTCTTACACCATACATTAGGATAACTTATTATCTTTAGGAATAGCAAGAAGCAGGAAGAAGTCTAACTTCTCTAAAGGAAGCATATAATCTTCATTACACTAAGCTTTAAAACGTTATAGAGCGAGTTATTAGTTAGTGCAAGTGTAGATTTGCAATCCTTAGCAGTAAAGCTCCTGAATATAATATTAAAGATTAGCAACTGCTTATTTATGCAGTAATAGGTTTATTTAACTTTATATAGACTAGAGGGACTCTTCCTGATGTTGTAAAGCAGCAGCAGTAGAATAATCTTACGCCTAGCAAGAAGCAGCTAATAAGAAATGCAGAAAACTGATGTAATAATTATCTGCTGCATTTTAGTACTAATGCGATCTGCAATATGATTAGGACTTAGATTTAGAATGAGGAAAATGCAGATAATAATAAATCTATAATAAGCAGTAAAGAAAGCAGTAAAGAAGGTAATTTAACTATTATAGAAAGTAGTTATTTAAGTATGTAAGGTTATTGCGAAGTTATGAGGTTAAAGGAGGTTAGTGGGGTTAAGAGGTTAAATTAGTAGAAAAAAGCCCTCCTTATGAGGCTAAGGTCCCTTAAATTGCTAACCTTTAAGAGTTACTGTTTTAACCAAGTAGTATTCAATTTGAAATAGCTGTATAATTAGTAAATTTATATTAAATCATACCTAGCTTAAACTGAAGGTTACAGGCTGCCAAAGACCTAAAAATGCCCCTCTGCTGGCCTTATCATAACCCCTTACTGGTATCTACAGGCTGCAAATTTATTCCTTCTTTACCTACTAAAGGACCTATTTTTCCTTTAACCTAAGCCTCCTTTATACCTTCTAATCTAAAGGCATTCTAAATTACAGCATTTATTAGATTCTAACTTAATTAACTAATAATATAAAGAATTATAGGTCTCCCTCGCTCCTCTATTATCATTATGCAGTCTTTTATCGCGATTTTAAGATCTTTAGAGCCTTTAGGCTGCTACATAAGTGTATACTTCCTCTTTATATCTCGCTCTGCTAAAACCTCCCTTATTTCCTCCTAAGATATCCCTGAACGCTTCCTCTTCCTTGTTGCAGCAGATCTTGCAGCTAGGGAAGGAGCAGCAGTTAAATTACTGCTTGCAGGGCCTTGGCGGCGATTTATAGGCGCTGAGGCCCGCTATAGTGAGTTTTCAGGCATCTAAGAAGGCTGCTGTAACTGACTTTCTCCTCTGCCTAGGTCTCCTTCCTTGCCTAAAGAAATCACAGCCTGCTCAGGATCTTGTGAGTTTACAGCTAGTTATAAGATGAGGATTTTATCAAATGGATTATCATTATTATCATTACTAGCAGCAGGCCTTAGTCTCTCTTCTTCCCTTCTTCCTTAGTATAAGTTATTATAAGTGCTGTGAATTTGCTGCCCTGCGAGGGGATTGTTACTGAAGATTTTAGCCTAAGAGTCAAGGGTAATGGTATTGCTAATTAGAAGACCTTCTTATAAGACCTTTCTCCTCTCATTTATATATCTCTAGATTAGGTATTCTTCATTTTCTACACTTATTATAATCTTCCCAGTTTTAAGGTTATATTTAGTTCTTAACTGTAATATAGCATTATAAAATACTTACTAAAATCTCTTCTTAAGCATCAGGCGATTTAATAAGCCTTAAGAGGTCTACTAGACCTCTAGCTATTACTGCTTCATTTTATTAATAAAGCTTATTAATACTAAGGAGATATAAGTGTTTCTTATAATATAAAGTCTTCCCTAATGCTAGGCAGCTAATAATAACTCTAGAAAGTATAAAACCTGTTTATTATTCTACCTAAAGCCCTAATAAGTATTTTAAAGCTAACTGCTATTTAGCATTGCTAGCAGTAATGATTAACAGTTAGTGCCCTGTTTATTGCCTCGTAGCTTGTTAGACTGGCGCTAACAGTTAGATACACAAGCAGGGGGATTTCTCAAGGTAAGAGCTCTCTAACTGTCTATAATAGTATTTTAAAGTCTTAATAGCTTTACTTTTACTAATAAAGGAAGGCAGTTACCTTAGGTTATTATCTTTATCTTAATGACTTTATAATAAGCGGGGAAAAGCGGTAACTGGAAGAGGCTTAGGCATGAAGATAATGAGGTTTAGGGTACAAGACGGGTTGCGTGCTAATTTTGTGTGGCAGGAAGTCTCTTTACGGAAGGAGATGCATGACAGATGCCAATCCTGACTCTGGCCCTTAGTCTCAGTCTGCGGTTGGAATTGGAATTGGAATGGATGGATGGGTATTTGGGAATGGCGTTGTTTTCCCTCTCGAGATGCCTGCGACCGGCAATCGACAAGACAACGGGGGTTCAACTACGTATGTACGCATTAAGATCCAGGGACCTAGTATTTCCATGGATGTCGATATCGTTATCGTCGCAAGGTCTGCGGTGGTGGATGTCCATGTCGACCCTGAATAGCCTCCTCATTTAAGGATGACATAACGAGACTTCTATGTCAATACCTTATAGTATTCTTAACTGTTCGACCGTACCTATCTTTACCAACTCAGTTACCGGGTAAATTGCATATAGACAGCAAGCAGCACAACTTGCATACAAGCATAGCATTTATAATTACTAGCATATATACATATATAATAATGCTAAGGCAAGATATAACATTACATTACATTACATTACATTACATTACATTACATTACATTACATTACATTACATTACATTACATTACATTACATTACATTACATTACATTACATTACATTACATTACATTACATTACATTACATTACATTATATTACATTATATTATATTATATTATATTAAAAAAATATCTTAGCTAACTATCTATTTATAGCTCTCTATATATAATACTCTAGTTAATAAAGCAATTAACAGGAAAACAGCATTAAGCCCAATTCAAGGCAGGGATCTCGTATCTGTAAAAGGCCCTTTTACTCGTACTGTAACTCGATAACATCCCGTAATCGACATCCGACTATTACGACCAATATTATCTCAAGCCTCTTCTTTCCTATGTTTTCCGCCCTTTGCCGCAGAATACCAAACTGATATCGTGTTACAATAGCGGGACGATATCAAATCTTTTTCTTCATCAACGGATAAAGAGCATGGATTCAAGAGGGGCCATGACAGGCGTTGGCTGCGAGATGGGGTGTTGCAGGGTAAGGTAACCTGAGATGTTGGGAACTATTATCTGTACACCACCTTGGCCGGGTAGTTGTGTTGTACAGCCGTGTCATGTCAGATCATTCTTATCGCCGCCTAAAGGGAGTTCACCGAAACGAGCAGGGATGTGCAGCTAGGGTGGTGAACTGGCGAGACCAGCTCCCTGGGATGTATCGTACTTCCGCTACGTTCCTGAATTTGACCTCATTCACGGATAGCTTCTTGAGTGAACTGACTCAATATCGCACTCACCCTACAGGGCTGGCTTTGTCCAAGACGAAGCTATAACTGCTGATGTCGGAAATTTGACACTGCTTCAGAGCGGTGTACAGAATTGATTATGCTCATATTGACAGATGGTGGGACTTGATGTATGTATTTGACTTCATGATATGTTACATTTGTTGTACATCTATCGATTGTCGTGAGATGAGATTCTATGTATGCATGCAGTTCTCGCTTCGCCTCTACTATACAGTTCATGCTCCATCATGAAATATCCACCCAGAATCGGCGATTCCCATGCTCCGCTCATAGACGTTTCGAACCGTCTTGCCCATCATTTCTTCCTCTGTCCATAGAAAAGTCGTTGACATCCCACGCCTTCATCGGTCCGGCATTAACCACACGTGTATGCATGTATCCACACAACAGCCAACGGTCCATCATGTCATTCTCCAATCGGTGGGCAATCGCTCAAGGGCCCAAATATCGTACACCGCACACCGAAACCATAATGAGTCGAGGCCTCTGACATATTTACTGTATTGGTAGGCGCGTTAGCCTCCCGGCCCGATCCAGTAGCCAGCCAGCCTCAACCTCAGCTCAGAAACAGCTCAATCGCATCTTCCATCCTTCCAACCTGTCCGCCACCGCTCCTCCCACTTGGAACAGTCGAACTCAGGCTTGCCCAACTTGCGGTTGACGTCGTTGTGTGCGCCACACAGCCACTTGCCAAACTCATCACGACTGCTAACCTGTGGCGCTTCTCGTTTTAGATAACCCTGGAAATCTTCTGCGCAGACCCAGCAAGGATATAGCTTGGAGAATAGACCGACAAAGCTGAGAAGGTCTGACTTTTGGCCGCTTGACGGCTGTTCCGGATACTGAGCGGCAATAGAGTGAAGCAATGTCCATGTACTACGGCCTAGCACCTCGACGTCTGGAGGGCAGTCGGCTGGAGGACCCTTGACCTTTGCAGCATCCTGTTTGAGAGTACTCTTTGTCTGGGAAGCCCATGCAGCAAAAGACGTACAGTTCCGGCATCTGAGCAAGGGTCAGTCGAATAGGGCTCCATTTGCAGGGCGTAGTGATGAAACTCACGGTTTGCCGTCAGGGCCTAGTACCACTCCCTTGGGGATCCTCTTAGGCGGCTCAGCAGAGCCTCCTACCGACGACGCAGGGGCAGCGGGCGCAGCCGCCTGCTGTTGATCGTTTGGATCGCTCGACATTGAATGGCGCCACCTGTGGTGGTGAGATCTCTGACTCTGGCTCTAACTCGACTACCGCTAAGGAATAAGACGGGAACAAGTAGTCGGCGCTTTCGGTGGAATTATTAGGAGACTGAGTAAGTGAAACAGATCAGGTAAGCAATTTATGAATGAATGTCAACAAACGAAACGCCACGAAAGAATCTAGGGACTGAAAAGAAGAACTTGAATTGGGATCTCGAGACTTTTACGATTGTCGTGGTGTGACGTCTATTTGTCAGCCTCTGTCTACCTAGGCTGTTAAAACGTTCTTTCAAGTGTCCATCGACAGAAATCGAGGCTATTTCTTATCGATAAGCCACTAAATCCTGGAAGCTTCCAGGGGCAGGCCAGATTTAGGCCGGAGCAGCGCCGTCTTCCGGGTGATTATGGGGCGAGGCAACCCACTCTCAACCCGTTGTCGATGGAGCTTCTTTAGTTGAGGCTGTGCATTCTTCACTCTAGCATCATTTCCAGTCGAGTTTCGTTTAGTCTCTTGAAAATGTATGATTAATACATGATTATACAAAAGTGGCGATTCAAGCATCTCCGTCAAATCTCTTCCTATTTGCCAATGTCTATGGCAGTCAGTTTGTGTTTCCGAAAGGCGAACTTGACAATCCCGTTGCAGCTGTACCACTCATGAACTCATCCATGACCTTGCTCAACGCTGTCATGTCATCGCCAACTGAGAAGAAGGACGGGTCTAATGCCATGGTTTGACCGAATGTGTTATCAAAACCGCCAAAGTGGTTCTCCGCTGATGACAGAGATGAAGGATTGAATGCTATACACAAGAGTCAGCAGCAAACAACGAGACTTTGAAAGGTAAAGAAACTTGCCGGTGGATGGTGATAAAACAGACATCGAACTCTTCCGATCTTGCTCAAGCATGACCGATATCGCCTTAACGGCTCTTTGAGCTTCAAGAGATTGGTCGGATCTCGTCTCCCAGATGTCCTTTGCTATAATCAAAGCCTGCAAGATATCACTTCGCCTATGCAAACCACGTCCTGCATCATATCTACTCAACGCAAAGCATAGCATCATGGTAGCTTGCATGAACTCTGATCTAAGTGGTGCGGCAACTCTCCAGCGTATGTTGTACATGAGGCCTCCTGGTTGAGTTTCTTCGTTCATGCGTCGTTGGTGCTCCAGGATCGACAAGGCAGCCTTGGTGCATATCTCACTGGATCTGACACTCTCTTCTCCCGCAGACCCTCCGACGAAACTGTGTCGATGGAGGAGATAGATGGCTTTCTGAGCGATGATATCGAGCATCATTCGATTGAGGATTGTGGTTGGACTGTCCGCAATCGACTCTTCGAGAGGCTTTAGCCTGAGCCAGTCCGGCAAGGAATATGTGGCTTTCTCGAGCTTGGCCTGCAAAGTCGCAATAGTAGCCGATGAAGGGGGTCCTGCTTCGGTTGTGTCGTATATCTCAGCAGCAACTTCGATAACTCCATGCCTGTGGATATGAAACGCCAACATGGAAGGTTCTGAACGTGGCCTTTCAGGCGGTAGGGTATTGTGCTCAAAACCAATATCGCTATCCAGAAGGTACGAGGGCGGGCGAGTGTCGCATTGGGAATCTTTGATGATACGCGGAAGCCCGATTTGGGTACTGGTGAAGAAGTCGATGCTGTACAAAGCTATCCATGCTCGTCGCCGGAGTTCAGCTTGCAAAGGTCGGATATTTGGCCAGTGAGACGGCTCACGATGGAGACCCATCCGCATGGCTATCCTTATGATAACACCCATGAGGACCCAGTTCCCAATATTTGCATCGGTGTCGGCCTCTTGGTCAATAGCAAAGTGCAATAAGAGCGTCTCAACCGTATGCGCGCTGGCACGAAGGTAATTTCCAGCAACCAAGCAGTGGATAGTGAGCGTTCGGTAAGTGTCCAGCGTTGTTTGTAGTTCAGAGGCGGACAAGCCATGCATCCCTGCCTCCTTTTTCTGCAATGATACAGCCATACTCGTTATGCTGAACAAGAACCCGACCCAGATGATGGAGACAGCTGAGGGGTTTACCCAGAAATTTGCATACTATAGATGGATTAGCAATTGTCTCCATAGGTGTTTGTCATATGCTGACCTCTGCAAGGAATTTGCCTCGATGAATGATGACTGGTAGGGCAGAGTTAGCAATTGACTGAACATGGAAATCATGACTTACGTGAGTCGAAAGTGTTGAAGTACTGGAAGATGTATCTGTCAACTATCTTGCGAGGAGGAACCAAAGCGAGAATCTGGTCTACGGGAAGACACGTAACATTAGCAAGTAGAGATATTCTCGGTGCCTGAGACTGCTGTGTCAAGCCAATAGCAAAAGGAGAAGACCCTTCACTGACAATGTCGGAACCATCGTCAGCAAGTTCATCTCTGAGCTGTTGAATCTAGGGTATCTCGTTAGTTGCAAGTCTCCATAATGACTCCTACTCTTACATCTTCCAATATTGTAGCCCAATGTGAGCTACCTGTGTACACAGCCTGGTCATCTGCTAGATTCAGGTTTCCCATTCGAACATTTGGTGATGTGCCCAATGCAGTCGGCTCCAAACCATTCGAGGAATTATCTGCTTGGGCTACATCGTTCAACGACTGGTTTGAGCTCTCAGCCTTATCTCTCAGTTCCGTCACCAGATTCTCAAGACGAGCTATTCTCTGACGAGCTTTCTGGTTTCTGGTATGAGGTCTGTAATCTATGGCATCCTTGCGCTCTTGTTCTGAGCAAGTGAAGATGCACTCGGTAGGTTTCCCGCGCCGTGTGCAGGCGCCGCAGGGTGATTGTCTATCGCATCGAAGTCTGCAGCAAAGTCAACACTATATTGGGCGTCTCTCTGGTTTGGTTGGTTGGCTTACTTTCGTCCCCTGCAGAAAGTACAGCTGAGAATTGGCTTTTCACGTTTTCTTGTTTGAGGTCTTGACTGTGCTTGTTGTGTTTCCATGTGTTACAGCGGTGGGGGCTTATTTGCCTCTCAATCTGACACAAATGATGAAGCTAGTGTAAATTGAAGTTTGGCTATAGAATGTGAAGTCATTCACTACGATCCTAGGAGCCACACGTGATTCAGCACCGATGATCTAACAGAAGAAAATGCAATAAGGTATATTGTATAGTTTGTAAAATATACTGCATGAGATCTGGTTTAATACGCATTGTGAGAACCTCCAAGTCAATCAGAGAATGTATGTGCCTTGAGTAATAGCCTCTAATATTGCTTGTCAAACGATAACCATCAATCTCATATTCAGATTGAGTAAGACGCATAAACGGAATGGAAATAGTTAAATAAAGCGGCTCAGCCTCTCATCTTTGTTCCAAGCAGTAATAGCGGACAAACGAAGGATTTTCGGACGTTGATCCTTCGTGGAGGGTCATTCAGCGGACGGTCGGACGGTCATGGTGTAAGCTCATTGGTCAGTTTTGACTGTCCGAAATACCATCTCTACGGACATTGTCGATGGATTTCATGGCGGACATTTTGTGATATACCGATAATTATATATAACAACAAGAGAATTCGGTGATTCCACTCGATTCAATTCAATCACATTCTACAGCTGTATTAGCAACTTGCCTATTCAACTTCAACTGCTCCCCTATTTGGACTACACTTCTTGCATACCATCATAATGATCGCTTCAGACAATTCCCCGGCCGATGTGGTCTACCCAAAAGGCATCAAGTTTGCCATCTTAATGATTTCACTCTACATCAGCATGTTCCTGGTTGCCTTGGTATGTCCCGTAATGACTCGTTGCAATCACATAATTAACATTTCATCAGGACAAACTCATCATCTCGACTGCTATTCCAGCTATCACGAACGAGTTCCATGCTGCGAGTGACATTGGCTGGTACGGCACAGCTTACCTTCTTACCAACTGTGCCTTCTTGTTAGTATTCGGCAAACTATACACTATCTTGGATATCAAGACGACCTTTATGACTGCCATGGTACTCTTTGAGATTGGCTCAGCTATTTGTGGTGCTGCCCCAAACTCGATTGCTTTCATCATTGGAAGAGCTGTCGCAGGTCTAGGCGGTGCTGGTACACAATCCGGTATCGTGAGTTGCCCCCTACTACTCTGAGGATAACACCTTTACTTACACTGTTAGCTCGTCATCATTGTCTATGCTGTCCCTCTTGAGAAGCGACCTCAGTACCAAGGTCTCTTCGGTGCAGTCTTTGGAATCGCTTCAGCTATTGGACCTGTCATTGGAGGTATCTTCACAACTCACGCCACTTGGAGATGGTGCTTCTACATCAACCTTCCCCTTGGCGCCCTTGTCTTGACTTTTGTCTTCCTATTTCTCCAAGTTCCTCGTCAATCGACTGGGAAGACCGGTCTCATGTACAAGCTCCAGCAGCTAAACGTTCTCGGCTTGATTGCTCTCATCCCTGGTGTCGTTTGTCTCTGCCTGGCTCTCCAATGGGGTGGATTCGAGTACAGCGTAAGTGTTTGTCCCCTGTGCTGCAACGACTCAACTGACATCACCTAGTGGAACAATGGTCGTATTATTGCTTTGCTCGTGGTTGCTTTCACTCTCCTCATCGCCTTTGTCCTCACCCAAATCTGGAAGCCCGAACAAGCAACTGTCCCTCCTCATATCTTTGCCAAGCGCAGCATTTTCGGTGGCTTTTGAGTTAGCTTTTGTATCGGTGCCCATCAGACACTGTTGATTTACTTCCTCCCTGTCTGGTTCCAGGTCATCAACGGAGATTCTGCCATGAACAGTGGCATTCATCTCTTGGCCATGGTACTCGCTCTTGTTGTTGGGTCCATCATCAGCGGCGTTCTCACCTCTCGTATTGGATATTACATGCCGTTCCTCATCGCCGGAATCTGCATCTCTTCCATCGGTGCTGGCCTTTTTACTATCCTTGGCACCAATGCTTCAGAAGGCCAATGGATTGGATATCAGATTGTATATGGCTTTGGTCTCGGTGCCTGTTCCCAGGCTCCCAACATGGCTGCCCAGACTGTTCTTCCACGCAACCAGGTATCAATTGGTGCTTCACTCGTCATCATTGCCCAAACACTCTCTGGTGCCATTTTCGTTTCTGTTGGCACCAACGTTCTCGATGGAGAATTGGCCAAGCGTTTGTCCGCTTTCACAAGCGTTACTCCCAAGCAGATCGAGTCCGCTGGCTTAACAGGTCTTCTCAAGACCATCCCTGAGAAGTTCCACAAGGAGACACTGACTGCCTACAACGATTCGCTGCATGTTTGCTTCCGTGTCGCACTCATCATGGCTTGCCTGGCTATATTGGGGGCGTTGGCTATGGAGTGGGCCAGCGTGAAGAAAGAGAAGAAAGAAGTAGTCGAGACAACACAGGAGAGTGACAATGAGGCAGAGGAGAAGTCGGTTGTTTGATTGGTTAGGTAGGCTGCTTTACGAAGGCGTTGGAGTTACTGTTGATAGATGGTCGTTTCTGCACTGAATGAATACCCAGCTCAACAAATAGATCTCATTCACTATCCACAAAATATATGGATGTCTTTGTTATCAAAAAGCCACCTTGATGAACCAGTGAAGCTAAGATATTCAATGAACCCGATGGAACCTGGAAGCTCTTCAACTGCCGTCCTCAGGTAGTTATCGATAAAGCTGTCGCCCACTTTTCCCATGAGCCCCTCCCTCACTCGCATCCCACCTTCCGAGTCTCCGAAAGTTGCTGATCTTCCCACCTCATGATCTCGACTTCCTTCTCCCATTGATTATCTCTCCGCCATTCTTTCATCCTGAAAACCACGCATCGATAGTATCGACCGCCGCATGATTCCATACATATACGCATCAGACCAATCTCAACTCATCATGACAACTACCAATTCCACCCCGGAGCAAACCTCCAAGATACCTGTTCTCCTACTCAAGACGAGATCGAGCCCTGGCGATTCCTACGAAGATCTTTTCTCAGAATCTCATATTAATGGGAGTGGTTTTGTGCCGCAGTTCGTGCCTGTTCTGCTACACCAGTTTCACAGTGACGGCATGAAAGAAGTCGCAGCGCTACTTCGTGATCGCCGCATCGGGAACCAGGAACATCATGAATACGGCGGCTTGATCTTTACGTCACAACGCGCCGTAGAAGCTTTTGTGAAGCTTGTCGAAGATGGCAAAGCCGGTACGTCATAACCGTATAGTGATTATATCTCCAGAACCTTCTCGACTAACAACCTCTCTTGCGACAGAGGACACTCCCAACCCCGAGGATAAAACCTCATGGCCTCATCTACAGAACATCCCCGTCTACAGTGTCGGCCCCGCCACTACTCGCGCCCTCGCTGCCGTCCCTCAAGAACCTCCTCTCCAAGTCTTCGGTAGCCACACAGGCAACGGCGCAGCCCTGGCTCCCTTTATCCTCGCCCACTACTACGGGTGGTACCGCGACCAAAAACGTGCGACTCTCCCGCCTATTCTATTCCTCGTTGGAGAAACCCGTCGTGATATCATCCCCAAAACACTACAGGACGGCGCACTACCAGACGAAGAGCGCATCCGTGTGACAGAGACGGTCGTCTATGGGACGGGCGTCATGGAGAGCTTTCCGGTTGATCTACGCAGGGTCCTCGGCGAAACGCGCAACGATCCTATGCGATGGATTGTGGTATTCTCACCAACCGGATGCGATAGTATGCTTCGAGTCATGGGAATTCTGGATCCTGAAACCAACAAGGTGCATAAGGGCTACGAACGGGACGGCAAGACGTTCATCGCGACCATCGGACCTACAACGAGAGATCACCTCCTATCCTTTGGTTTCGAGCCTGACGTGTGCGCCGAGTCACCGACACCCCAAGGAGTGCTGGAAGGGATACAGGCGTTTATGGCCCAGAGACAGAGCTGAGACAAGGAACAATAAAACAATTGACCTTTTTGTAAGCCTACACGCGGAGTATTGAAGGGCCACTAATGGTGTAAAGAGTTGGGAGTATCAGCTCCGGGTATCATTGATTTTTACTGATCTTGCCTTGAATATTTTTCGCTGTTGTCCTCCTTGTTATATACCCCAAAAACTTTGTCCAAACAAAGGTCGCCCTGCCTTCACAGCAAATAGATTTCCCTTCTTCCCATAGATCATCAATTTAATGAGAGACCGATCCGCCTGCAAATACCATATCATAACACCGAGCGCCATGCAAACACGTGAGAGCCATACCGAAGCATCATCATCAAACGCCCATAACCCAGAGTTCGACTCCGATGACGCCAAATTTGGTTCCCTCATCACTCAGAGGTTCGTTACCAAAGGTCTCGCACCTTGAGCTATGTCCGTTCTCAAGCCCGTTATCTAACCAAAGCCCATAATGCCCACCGCCTGATCCAACACTCAGAAAGCCGGTCTCGCAGTTGATGCAGAAGTCATTTAGACCGCTGTATGGGAACGCTTTGAACCTGACAGCTTCACTAGGTGTAGGCGACGGCGCGCGAGAATGTGTAGGGGTGTTGCTCTCTGACGAAGGCGGTGGCGGGGCGAGCGTTGTACTTCGAGAGTTCAGATTTGTCGTATCAGCTGAGGGAGGCGGAGGGAGAGGCGTGATGGTCGAGGCTCGCCAGAGGAAGCACTCGCCGTTACCAAAGTACGAGTGCGCAGGATGCGGGTATTCGGATAGGTATGCGCCAAAGATCTGATCATGTTAGTTGCCAGGATAACGTCATATGGGCTCACTGGATACGCACCCCTCCTTCTAGGTCTTTGACGACCAGGACAAACCCAGCTCGTTTGCCCTCGTATTGTCGACAGCGCTGATAAAGAGTCGTTAAGCTCGCGCCGTCCTGCTCGAGGCTGTAGACCAGATGCCAGTCGTCTACGATGCGTAGGCGCTCAGGAACCATGGTGCGAATCTCCTCCGCGACAGCAGCTGTCAGCAACTTAGCCGACGTGGGCGTGCCCTGACGATAGCCATGCAGAACAAGAGGATCCAGGGGCGGAGGACGAAGAGGGCTCGCTGTACGGCGCACGGGTGTGAAGACACCGTTTATACCGTCTTTTGTGCCATTGCCGTTGTGGTATTTGTAGTCGTCTTCGTAGGCGGTGTCGGCCTGGCTAGGGAACGAACCTTCACTAGAGAAGCGACGGATGAGGCCGGTCCACATGTTGGTGATGTATGATGCAGAGGCACGGTTAGGATTGTTGGGCGTAGCGGCGCCAGAAGATTCGGGAGTTTCGGGGGATTCGTTGCGGTCAGAAGAGCTCATGACGTGTAAACACGGAGTCTAGTGATGGTGATGCTCAAATAAGGAAGCGCAGGAGGTCATAGATACGGGGTTTAATGCATTCGGGGATCAGGAAGCTGAATAAGAATACTGCCGTTGCTAAAAGGGAGACAGGACGTTGATATGTAGTGTTGAGATCTGAGACATTGGAGGGAATGAATAAGTTCTGACGCTGCTATGGTGGATGGTAGTGGAGGGTAGGTAGCTGTTGGAGATAGAGGGCATGAAATTGGGGGAGCTAGTGGAACTAGATATAGCGGGGTTAACGCCTAGAACAAGACTCAAAAGAACAGGGCACGATCTTGAGAATCGATGCACTAATATTGATAAGTTTCAACTCGCATTTATCGCTTGAGAATGGATATGTTCAAGGCAGCAATTGCCACATTCTCTGCTGGATGCGTTACTCAACAGCTTACAACGAATTGCGTGGTGATTCATAAGCCTGTGGTCTATTTTTCTGGCCACCTGCGTGTAAGTACGTACACGTTGGCAAACTTCATGATCGTCATCAACACCAGAGCCTCAAGCACTAAAACGCTAGCTCGATATGGTCAACGGCCTATCACGGCTGAAATGCTGGCTCGGTCTAGACCTTTTGATCTGTTGTCTTGTCACTCGGACTCTCTAATTGTCACGTTCCTGGAGGTAACTTGGCCGATGAGGATTGGGCGAAACAAAAATCATGATATTACTTGATGTCTCTATTTGATTAGTGGTCTCTGTCAAAGTATATAGTTCCTGACATGATATGCAGAGAGAATACTCTAACAGCCAAGTTTGCTACTAATGGAACTCTGTTTCACTATTCATCACCTGCGCATGCTCAACACGTATCATCATGAATTTCTTTTTTTCTTGGGATATAACAACTAAAAAAAGAAATGGCTGCAATGTGCACTTCATCAAATCATCTTCAAGTCCCATGTTTGCCTTTCTCAGACTCAGGCTCTGATCCTGACTCTGGCCCATGTCTTTGATCCTGTTTCCATACATTTGACCATCTTTCAACATCAAGTTTGCCCTAAAAGACCCATGCCATGTGCATGCTACCTATGCAGAATAAACTAGTAGGTGATTCTGTGTATGTTTGGCGTGCGTGAGGGTTGTGCTGTGGTCTATCTATCTTCTCCAAATTCTCCCACTTGTCTTCCTCTCAAAAGTCACAACTACGTATGAGCACACCTGCTAGCAACAGATGACCCGTCAGAGGTGTCTCAGATCGCAGATCCTAGATGCCTCGCCGATCTTCGTCATCATACCATATTTACCTCATAATCTCCTGGTAGATCAACTGCTTCAGCTGCTCCTTGCTCAAGTTGTCTTTGTGCTTGTCAAAGTCAAAGAACTCCTCGGGGATCGGGGGTGCTGTTGGCTCGTCCTCGGGATCATGGTAAGGCTCAAGGTATGGGTGCTTCAGAGCCTCCTCTACGGTGATGCGCTTAACAGGGTTGAATGCGAGGAGCTTCTCGAGCAGGTCGAGGGCCAGATCCGAGGTCTTGGGGAATAGGGTTCGGAAGGGAACCTTCTTCTTGAAGGGGAGTGATCGAATGTATTCTCGAGCGCGGCGCGACTTGATTCCGTAGTAGTCTTCCATAGTGGGTGTGCCCAGCACATCCAGAATGAGTGTCAACTGGTGGTGGTCTAACGGTTAAACGGTCAGCAAAGAGCTCTATCGTCTCAGGCATTTCAGCAAAAACTTACAGTCCTTGCCAGGGAACAGAGGCTTGCCGCTGAGCATCTCAGCGAGAATGCAGCCAACCGACCACACATCAATAGCCTTGGTGTACTCCTTGAAAGTCAACATGATCTCGGGTGCACGGTACCATCGAGTCGCGACATATTCAGTCATGAAACCGGAGTTGTCCTCCTGCGAAGCAGCGGATCGCGCAAGACCAAAATCGCAGACCTTGAGATCACAGTTGGCGTTGAGGAGGAGGTTGGAGGGCTTCAAGTCTCGGTGCAGCACGTTGGCTGAGTGCATGGCCTTGAGGGCGCGGAGGGTCTGGTAGATGAAGTACTGGCAGTGGTCGTCAGAAAGGTCCTGGGTGCGGATGACTCGGTGCATATCCGTCTCCATCAGCTCCTGTATCGTTGGTTAGTCTGCTGTTGTTATTGCGACTGAGCGCTGGTGGTACAAACCTGGATCAAGTAGACTTCATTAAATGACTCGTAGTTTCGGGGCTTCTGGATATCGAGAATGGAGATGATGTTCTCGTGGTTGAAATATCGCAACAGCTTCATCTCTCGCAGGGTTCTTAGACAGAACATGGAGTGATCGAAAGGGGTGATCTTCTTGATGGCGACCTTTTGGCCGGAGGGCTTGTGAATGGCAGAGCTGAAGGAGAGTTAGAATTTGATACACTGCGTAAATCGCACGAGACACATAAAAAACAAAAAAAAACATACCAGACAACACCGTAGGCGCCCTCACCAACAACATCCTGAATATCATACTGCTCGCTCACGTTGAACGAGATCTTGCGGGACCCCGCAGCATTAGGGGGGTTCGATCGAGACATGGTCGCGGTGAAAAGGAGGGGAAAGCTGAGGAGGATTAGAGCGACCGAAAAGCTACGACTGATGCCGTGAAGAGAAGAATGCGCAGTCGCTCGGTCGGTCGGTCGGTCGAGATGTTGTAGAAATAAGGTAGAGTCAAGTCAAGTCGAGAGAAAAGGACCAGCCAAGTAAGACTTGAGAAGACTCCTTTGTTGGTACTTGAAGGACCTGGACCTGGACCTGGACTTTGACCAGCTGGACTGACTGGCTTGAACTGGGCAGGGCAGGACTGGACTGGACTGGCTGATTAAGGATGATTTGAGGGGTTAGGTATTGAGCTCCACCTAATACAATCGCAAGATTTGATTATCGTCGAGACTCAACGGAATCGAGCGAGATATGCAGTTGGTGATTTATAGCGACTGAGAGAAGAACCAAAGTTGAAAGGTGTGAAACAGGTGAGTATTTAGTATGAAGAAAAAAGGGTTGACAGCGACGGGGAGTTATAGTAGCGATAAAGTAGTACAGCAGCTAAGGTGAACAGAAGAGCTCCACGTCCGCTCAGGCCGTGCTGATGCTGGTTCGCAAGTTGAGAGCGCGGGGCAGAAGAGGGTCTTGCACTGCTGTAAAGACCCGTACAGAGGCTAGCGCGTCGTGGCAGAGGCCCAGGTTTCAGTTCGGTTCGCCGTCGTCAACGGTGAGTATAGGTAAGAATGGGTAAGGATTAGAGGAGAGAGTGTGTCTGTGTCTTCCGAATCTAGCAGTTGAACTGGTCTGTGAGTAAAATAGTCTATCCCGTCCGTAGGGGGAGGATAACTTTTAAAACAAGACAGGTTGACTGAGATGTGAAACAAGCACAGGACAAGACGGACGGAATAGAAGGGTAGTTAACCACTATCACTAGCTCAATCAATCAATCATCTTCTTCGTCATCTGATTCTTGTCCCGTTGGGCTGATGACTCTGAGATGTGATAAAGCCAAAGCTGGGCGGCTAAGAACCAACAACTACTTGCTCAACTCAAGCTGGTGGAGGTGTCACCTCAGCCCGGTACCTTAGGTGGTGGACATCCAGTGACTTGTCCTCAATGCAAAGAAAGGACTCAAAATACGACAGAGTGTCCTTTGAGTTTACCTAGCTAGGTACGCAGGTAGATCTATTCAAGGGAATGCGTGATCGCAAGACGAAACGAAACCCTTGGAAGAATAAACCAAGGTTCATGGTTCATAGACAGGTCCAGAACATCTGTAATGATCGCCAGGAGGGGCATTGACAACGCCAACATTGCCGAAAAGCTATTTGAATAAACAATAGAACAGTTGAACCTGGAACAACTAAACACACAAGAACGGAATGACAGAGCAAATACCCCATCATCTCGGATATTGCAGTACGAGACTCCTTGGATATAGTGGATGACCCTGGATTAACAAGCTTAACTTAAGGGTGATAACGATTGAAGGAAGACAAAGTGGGGGAACGGGCGGGACGGACAGCTTCCCGTCAGGTACCTGACGATACGTGATAATCACAGAAACAACAGACAAGTCCAATGTATCCGTCTGTAACAGACCTAGGTACCTTACTAAACGAAACGAAGACACTGTAGCATCAACCCTTTGAGACGAAACGTTACAGGACCTCCCAATGACATGACGCTAGCGCTTCAAAAATACTGGGCGTTTAGCATCTGACAGCCCCGAAACATGGAGAATGCTACTCTGCCCTCTCGTCTTCTTCAGTGGATCGCATCAACCCCCTGTTCGACAAAGATCCCTCTCTAGCCTCTACGGAGTAAATACGTATCTATGCGTTTCACCAACCTAATGCCATGCCATGCCATGCCGCTTCACATGTTACCGACTCTTGATCTTCCTCAACGGCATGACCTGACCTCAACTGAACTGAACTGAGCTGATTCACCTGGATAGGTAGGTAAGAATGTATTAAAGAGAAGCACCGTATTTCTGTGTTCTTAAAATAACATCCCCCAGCGCCTAATTCTAGCCATCATTGGCTACTTGGCCCGTTAGGCGCGTGCGTTTCACACCCACCGACTCAGCGGCGTTTCATCATTGGATAGCGAGGTCCTTGTATCTCACGTACTGTATGTACTGTACCAACTCAGGGAACATCGCGTCTGCGGCTGCGTCTGGTGCCTGTATCAGATTTCATTCCATGGGGACCAAACCAACCCCTCGGTCGTGGCATGGATTCATCCAAGGAATCGGGTCTCCTTTCCGTTTGGTTTCTAAAGGAATGCACTTCTAAAAATATCATGCATTACTATGCATGTCAGTCTATCGTTCTTGGTTGGCTGTATCATGTCTTGACCCTGGTTATGCTGTTTAATGCTATCATCATGGACCTGTACTACATCATCATCATCATCATCATCATGGCAATGGTCTCAACATCACCTCACCCCGTCACGTTCAAGGCAAACTTCACGATTGCTCACAAAACAATTCATTTCATTCACTCACTCTAATTGACACCGTTCGTCCTCGCATCCCTGCCTGTTACCAAAAACAGCCGACTGCTTCTCCAGGACCTCGACTCCAGTCATTGAACCCTCCTCATCCCGATCCCAATATTACAAGGACAGATCCGACCCACTCCTCCGTCTACAAACGCTCGACTTTTCGTGAGCTGCTCTACTGAACAACCTTGATACAAAAGTTAGTTTGTCATCTGAACCAATATTATCGTCGATCAACTCACCTTTTCTCTCAACATGCCTAGCCATTGAGCTGCGCTTACACCCTGGTCGGCTCGATCCTCCACGAGTAGCGTTTGCGCCCAGAGCTTCAGACTAGGTTCTCCGTCTTCTCGCACGATATACAGGTGGGGCAATGTAATGCTGCCAACCCCTAGTGACTTGTGGTCCCGGCTCTTCTGAACAATTGCTCGCACCCGTTCGTTGAAGTCTCCCTCAAGCTCGGGTACGCGACCCTTGCCGACCTGGATCTGGCCTCTGTCTTCCACTCCAAACACATCTTGCACCAATTGCGGTACGGCATCACGGCCGACCCACAAGAACTGGGTTTGTCCATCATCGATGAGGTACAGGCCGTATGGCACAAGCCTCTCTGAAGAGAGGTTGAGCGCAGGAGGGAGCGCAATATGGCCCGTCTCCTGGTCGGGAACTCCCGCGTTGTCGGGCATATCGTGTAGTGAGTAGAGTCGTGGGTAAATGTAGCGCATCAAGAGAGGCACAGGAAGTGTTGACAGGAGGCAGAGCGCTGCTGATCTGATGTCGGACGGGATTTGAGACGACTTGCGGAGACCAACGTTCTTGATCAGCCCCAAGAAGAGGAGGGGAAGACCGCGGAGGTTGGCGGGGAATTGCAGACCACCACCCATGCTGCCTCCAGCCAACTCCTTCTTGAACGTCTGCAAGAGCTCGGTAACCTTGCTCTGCAGAGCGTCGCGGGCCGCATCTAGGCCGCTTGAAAGGGCACGCTCCACGGCCTTGTGGCTGAAGTAGGTGGTAATGGCACACTGGTCCGCTGAAGCGTACATATCGGATAGATTGGTCGTTGTAGGAAGGGCCAGAGTCATGACTCGGATGCGACGCTCACCATTGCAGGTTGTGTGCAACACTGCGGCTTGGAGGCAGATGACGTTCTTGGTAAGATTCTCATCAATAGCCACCTCAACAACGTAACATTGATCGCGGGGAAAGGCGGGGAAAGCGCAGAGATCAGAGCTTCGGTTGAAGAAGTTGCCGTAGAATGTGTTCATTCTTAGACCACTTGTGGCTCGGACTCGGAGAACAGCCTCCAAACCAATTTCAGACGAAAGATAGTCGCTGAACTCGGAAGCAAACTTGAGGGCATCCTCAGGTCGCGAGGCATGCCAGCCTGGGTAGAACCAGGTCTGGCCACCAGTGTAGCGAGGGAGGTTGCTGAGCGAGGCCACATCTTGATACTGTGACGAGAAAAGGAACATATCGATAGAGACCTGGCTCTTTGAGCATTCGACAGCAAAGCTCTTGTAGAAACTGTTGGCTGTTTGGAGCAGAGCTCCCTCCTTTGATGTACCAAGAAGCTTCTTGTCCTCACGCATCTCGAGCTTGCCGACACCAAGGTTGGGCAGGGAAGCAGTCAAAACAACAATCTTGCCTCCCAGGGTGGAGATGAGCTTGTGAGCTGCACGCAGGGCCGATCCCATGCATGAACCATTGCTCTGGTTGTTCTGGAACATGTCGGGCAGCTTCCGCAGGAACTTCTCCACGCTTTGCCGGCTCTCGCTAAGAGGAACCAGGAGCTCGTTCGGGATAGGGAGGAAAGGTTCATCGAGATCGCTGACAACCAGCATATTGGTCTCGCCATTCTCATCGGTATCTTTGGGGATCGAGAAGTAGTGGAGGCTAGAGTCTACGGCCAAGAAACCAAGGCGCGTGCGGCGATCAGCATTTGGTATCCGGTCAAGGCTGTCCAAAATGGTGCGGGCCGCGGTGGCCACGAGTCCGGTTGAGACAGCAGCGTAGCTGACATCGAAACAGAACAGGTAGATGAGGGGCTGAGGTGGGCGAACCATGTACTCCTGAGGAGCAACAAACTCAACAACAGCATGGTTCAACTCGGGTCGCTGCCATCGGTCTACACTCTGCTGGGCAGCGGCATCCCAATCGAAAGCCTGAGGAACGTCGTTGGTCAAATTACACATATTACACCTCCATCGGTGTCCCTGGTCCAGGAAAGTGACATAGGGGTTTATATATGTTCTACAACGTCGGCAACGCGAGATGACTTGATCCTGCACAACAGGTACGGGATCCTCATCGTCGTGGAGCGAACCGTAGGGCTGGATGACGAGCGCAAGGGGCAGCTTGGACTTCTTCAGGAGCGAGTGGGTGGTGGGAACAGCGTTAAGAGTCGATCGGAAATATCGAGGGGAGCAGTTGGCGTCGGGGGACGGAGTAACACTCGTCTAATAGGCGAAAGTTAGTGACTGACAATATTACCATGCCCGAAAATTAGCAACTCACGTTGGGAGGAAGAACAATCGGGGGCGGGGGAAGGTCAAGCTCCGAGACATTGAAAGGCTGGCTAAGGAGATCAGTTGGATAGAGCTGGTTCAGAACAGCAGGGCGAGGGGGCTGAGCGGCCTGGGGTTGTTGAGCCTGGCCTCCAATGTTCATGTTGCCGACGCCTTGAGTAATGCCGCCAACTCCTGGCGCGGGCTGCTGAGCACCAGGTGCTGGGTATTCTTGATCGGGAGCTTGGTAGCCATATTGAGGAGCCTGAGGAGCGGCGGGTTGCTGTGCGCCGTATGCCTGGGGATATTGGTATCCTTGAGGGGCAGCGGCTTGAGGCTCGGCCTGATAACCTCCATAACCTGGCTGAGCGGGAGGGGCACCGAATTGCTGAGGAGCTCCGCCGGTCTGAGCACCAGCGACGGCGTTGGCACCGGTACCGACCTCGAAAGCCTGAGCCGCATACCCTCGCTTCTTCTTCTTGTGGCCTTGATCGTGGGGCTGTTGCTGTTGGGCGGCGGCAGGGTCCTCGTAAGCTTGTTGAGGTTGCTGTTCTTGGCCAGCATATTGATCGTATTGCTGGGCTGGATAGCCGCCAAAGCCATCACCAGGAGGGGGCATCGACATGGTTGAAGTGTGAAGGGAGCAGTGTCGCACCCGAGGTTGAGGTAAGGTATATATGGATGTGTAAACGGTGTCGGTCAATCGGTCGAGAAACGGTGCAAAAGGCGCCGCAGAGGAGCAGGCGTTTTAGCAATTAACAGAAATTGGGAGAGTAAAAGGCGACTCCCGGTCCGAAGCTCCCAGTCGACGAAATCTGTATATTGGACTGGGATGGAGGAGGATAAATGGAGGTGGGCGTTTGGTGGTTGATGAGCTCAGAGCTGTTAGGTAGCGTAGCCTGTGTCTGTCTGTCTGCATGTCTGGCCTCTTCGCATTGGTCACCGCCACAGCGACAAAGCCAAGAATCCTGTACGTAGTAGTGCCAAAGGAGGGGCTACCTGAGTACCAATCTCATGGTTGCCTGAGCCACGCTATCAGATGCCAGAGACGGCGAGAAAAGAACAACGATACCACTAGATATCCTCACGTGTCGATATGAGTCAATCCAGAAGAGCAATCCATTAGATTTTGCAAATGTGTCCATACTCATCGATATTGCAAGCTTGGAGCTACCGTGGCGTCAAAGCTTCATTGGAAGCTTCCGTCTAGTGGGAGTGCACAGCCACATCCACCGCACATGCACTGGTATAAATGAAGAACTGTGGCAGTCGAGAATACATACCTTACTTTGGTAGGTAGGTATTATTTAAAACTTATATTCCTATGCCTAGCTAGATGCGTGTCTTTTATCATACTGATCGGAGTAATTTGTCTCGTTCTCGATATGGATAATGATAAGTAGGTAGCCTTCAACTTGTGGCCCTATAAAATGTAAGTCTGGAAATGGTGGTGGATATTGAGTTACCCGTATAAAATTAAGAGTGATCTGCTTTATGCTTGTATAACTCAATATAGCTCATCCTTATTTGGTTTTGAAGAAGTCAAGTTGATTCTTGGCTTTGATTCATATTTCCATCGCCAAAACCTGTTACCCCGGGAACTCTGTCTCAGGCCAAATGAATACACAAAAGCGTACGTCGACCAAAGAGTAGTCTAGAGATTACTCCTATGGCCCTGGCGATCTCCTTTAAACCAGGAACTTCCATGACTTCAATAGATTACTGAAGTGAACACCCAGTATTGGCCTACACGAAACGACTCATGCACATCTGGGCAACGATAAGGTGTATTCACCAAGAGACTCTTATAGGGAGACTAGGAAAATATGTGAGCTGAAAGGCGTTCCATACAGTTCTCTTGGTCAACATGCTATTATGTGGTAAATTTGACTATCTGTTGATAGAATATTCGAGCTCCTTACTGTGGTGTAAGTGGTCACATTTGCGAAATGGAGCAGCATAGAATCATAGGACTCAGGTAGAACTAGTGATGGATAGTACAAGGAGAGAAAGATCATTTTATTCACGTTAACTACATAATACTAAGCCGTATGAGTAGGAAAATAGTTGACAGTCCTTCCTCATATCGCACCTGGCTCGAACCAAGGCTGCTGACTCTTGAGGGTTGGCCACAGCACAATAAATGTCGCCAATATATACTTCTGACAGGCCCTATAGCCATTGACATAACCTTATACTCTCTTTATCTTCGAGAAGCTACGCACGGATGTGTGTATGTCACACAGAGCCGTAAAAACAATCGCTCTCCAAAATCTTGCACGGGGTCAGCGTTGCAGTTTGTTGTTACCTACTTTTAGCACAGCGTTTCTGTTGCCTTGTCTACAGGATGCCTTGGGATCATCAAATCATACAATTGTTTTGGCAGGTCAAGGAAACTCAGAGTGATGTTAATGTGCTTGTACTCTGGAGAGTAACCAGATGGCGAAAGGAAGCAACGGCTAGGTCAAGCATGAGGCAATACACCTCTATAGTGTAACAAGAGTTGGCATGTTCCTTTCGCATTGCATCAGTGAGAAGCTTGTTGATCAATGTGTTGAGCTCTCATCCTTTCCGTAGACCTGGGATGTTACCCTGTAAAATCTTGGTCTTGACAGCATGCATGTTAACACACAAGCTTTCAACCACTCTTGTCACCATCTGAATTCCATATGATTAATATGCCCTCTCTATAAAAATAGAAAGACACACGCTTCTCATACGTAGTCATTCAGAGTGTCAGACAAAAACATCATGATGGCTTCTTCAAGCCTCACACAAACCCCCTGCATCACCACACCAACATAGACTGTTCTCGATTCACCACAGGGGGAAATAAGTCAGCCGCCACAAAAGCTTGAAACCCTCAAGCTGTTAACGTTTAAAGTATGACAGGTGAGTCTAGGCGATCAGTGAGTGTTTGTAGGGCAAGACATTGCCCAATCCGTAGCTATTTTATGTGGTTTATTTTTGCACTTCATCTCATCTTTTGCACTGCCACTGCATGGATCGCATGGACGGCAGCGGCCCGGGATAGCTTCTTGGCATTCTCAGGTATAGGGACATGTTCAAGAGCATGATCTAGCACTGAATCAAAGCAGCTTGAAATAGAGAAGCACTTGTTTCCGTCTCACAGACTTAGTACCCAATGTTCCAACCGTCGCTCGTTCCATCCATACCTTACGACAAGGCATCAAGCCCAGTGTTTCGATACATCGTCCCCCTCCATGGCCCACTAACATCAGCCAAAGTTACAGGAGGGCAGCCCCTCAGACAAGACCTGGACCCTGTTTTTCGATAGGTGCCGAACAATCCAATTGGCGATCCCCGAACCTAAGTTCCATTAACGGGCGGGTTTTCGCGAATACTTTACCTTAGGTTAGTAGGTAGTTCGAGGGCGAGCTAGTCCAGGTACTTGACTTTCCATACTCACATGCATCCCTAAAGTAGTACTGTACTCTATCCCCCAGATCCTTCAGCTCTTGGTCCCCTCAATTCTTTGCGCAACTCCCTTTCGGCTGCCTCTCTCTCTCTCTCGCTCTATCCCTTCCCTCCCTCTTCATACTCTATTCTTCTTTACTTCTCCAACTGCGTTGATCGCATTCATCACTTCTCTTCTCTAGCTCAGCGCATCTTTCCTCACTATTGTCAATCGCAGTTTTCGCATTGCACGTGTCGCAATCAAACATGGCCAAACAACCTTCAGCTCTCAGGTACAGCTGCACCGCCAGCTTCCACTCCAAAGACAGTATCTAATTGACTCTTACAGCCAGGTCCTTCCTCTCATCATCGTCTTCGCTCTGCTCAGCGTAGGCGGTTGGATCGGTTACCAAGTCTACATCAGCGTCGCCAAGATGTCCGATGCTGCGTCCGAGCGCATGGGCAAGAAGAACGTCGTTTTCACAAAGGATGGTGTAAAGGTCGGCGTTAAACAAATCAAGAACGAAAACTATGTCGATGCGACACAGAGCTGGTTCGTCAAGGCGTGGAATCTAGGCACGACATCAGATGCTAGTCAGAGGTGCGTACATCATGGTATCTTTTCTTGTGAAAGGGGAATATGACCTAACTATGTCTACAGCAAGAAACAAAAATAAACTCGATCGCCACTCCGTCACGAATTTTCTATCTTGATTCGAATATGCTAGGGGCATGGGTAGCGTGCACGCACGCAGACAGCCATAGGACTATTCAACGAATTTCTTTCACTAGGACAGTTTCTTTAAACTTGATTCATACTACACCAGATATCCGGTTGCAAGATTGCTCTATAATATAACATATTGCACTTGAAAACGTTCCTGCGATCGTAACTTTCCCAGCCATAAAACCCCATGAAATTGTTCATGGATATCCACTCGTCTAACACATCCAAAATGGCACCAGCCAAACCCCTACACTTTCGTTTCGAGTATCGGATCTGCAATTGCACAATCGAGCTTAGTCAGACAATTTCATGATAATCTTTGAACGCCTGGTATCCAATTCAACATTGGCATGCAATGCCAACTTATAGACTAAAAGTCGACTAAGGTTGTTCAGGACCAGCCATCCTCTATTTGATAGGTTATCCAGAACCTTTGTAACGTCTATATGGCATATTTGGAGATGAGATGTTTTCAAATTCCTTCAAAATTATATCTCTGGTATCCCATAATTAACTCTGAAATTGCAACAGGCCGTCGGCCACCCTCTCCGTATTTGGTAAGGACCCCCTAGCTTTGCTCAACAGCTCGGTTTTCTGTTTCTCAGCTCTCTCCTTCTGCATAGCTTCATGCTGTTGTATTGGGTTCAGAGAATATCCTGCCATAGCTGGTGCCGTCTTGGACGATAAGAGCTTTTCAAAGTTGTAGGAGGCAGGGTACGGGCTAGCCATCAAGCCATCCCTGCGGATGAGCATGGACGGAACACGAACATTGAGCTGTGGAGAAGTGTCAGTTGACCCTGAAGTTGATACCAGAAAAAGCAACAAATGTGGGGATAGATAAATGCTGAAAAGGGAAATGAAGACGAACAAAGTAGAAAAAGAAAGGAAATATCAGGCGGAGGGAAATAGCTTCAGGGTTTCAGAGAGGATACTCACTTGTTTAAGCACATTGGCGTACCTAACACCAAGGTGATTGCCAATAAACTCAAGTCGACCTTTGACCCATGCTCTCTGTGCATCAGTTGTATAATCCTGACCCTGGACACAAGTCAGGGGCCAAGTCAGGAAGTATCCTGGCAGACCTTTCAGGGCATCTTCCTCTCCACAGCCAAACGCGGACAGGTTAGCACGCTCAAGAAGCTCCCTGCGGCTGGAAAACCAGCCCAACTGATAGGGCACCGAGGAAATGATATCCGTGATGGTATCAACACACGTTCTCGCGGCTGTTGCGTATTCGGGGGTTGTTCGGTAGTCGACTGGGGCGCAAACCCATGCAGCGCAGCGAACAATCAGTGATGCGAGAATGATGCGAGAGCAACGCATCAAGTTCCATACGCTCACAACCCAGAGATCCTGATATGCGTCTATTCGTCCTGGGAAAACCTCAGCCATGCCGTAGTTTCCACTGGGAACATTGTCCTCCCAAGCCACAGCTTTGTAGTGGAAGTACTCGGGCAACTGGTTCGCCCAGGCCACATGTTGCTGATCGAGAGTCTGACACCGACGAATAATATCCAGAAGCAGCTCAATATTCTCGGGGCTACGAGCTAGAGACGCCATCAAGCGATTGGACTCGGCCCTGAGCTCTGCTGTACGGATGTTAAGTCGCTGACACTCAGCTCCGTACTGATTCTTGTAGCTGTCCGTAATCCACCATTCAACTCCCATGGCCGGGGGTGTGCCTGTGGTTAAAGTGTGAATGATCTAGTGGCTCGTTAGATAGTGGTCAGCTGAGGAATCAATAGAAAGGGCGTACCATTTGCGTTCTTGTGGCTACAAAAAGAGCCAGGCCTGTTTTCGTTCGCATCTGCTTCCTATCTCTCGACTTCACTAGTTGAATAGCTCCTTCAATATGAGATCCCCAAGCGAGCATTCCCAATTGCTTTGCGGTGATGTTCTCAAAAAGTCCCAAAAGCAGCACGGCTGCCAAAGTTGAGTCCTCCTTGGATAGAACGGGATCCTTCAGAGCGCTGGATGTGGCTGAAAGTGCTTTCGTATAACATCCCAAAGCCTTGTTCCCAAAATTGCAGCCTGAGCCGACACGGTTCCCCAGAGATGCCATGGCACATGCATCAAACGCTAGCTTGAAATGGGATGCTTGCTTCTCGCTTTTAAGGAGAGGCACGACGAATTCCATCCATCCACGCGTGTTATCGTGAGAAGGTATCAGAACGAAGTTCGATAGAAAGTGACATGTTGCCTGCTGGTCCACCGGAAGTTGGAGAGTCGATATAATAGACTGATCGGGTGTTGGTTTGTGAATAGCTACAGCCTTTGAAGGTTTACCCTGCTTCAGCGCTGTGGCCTTCTTGCTGGCCTTGCGAGCTCTTCGTTCAGTTGCCTGCGTCTCATTGCGGAAGACGAGATCGAATTCATCTTTGTAACCAGGGCATTGCCGCCTGGATTTGGCGCATTGATTACAGGTTGGTTTCGTTTCATCGCACTATGACTGTGAGCTGATGCGTCTAAAGGGCCCCAGGAAAACTCTGCTCAATAAAAAGCCATGTGGCGGTAAAATAGCAACACACCTTGATTCTTCGGGCTCTGCACATCTGGCAACCCCTAGAGGGCTTGCCGCAGTAGACCATGATTGACCGTGTTTCTTGATGAATCCCAAGTCTGACGATTCGATCACGATGTTATGTCAAAATTCCCAGCAGGGGATATTGACAGAAGTGGAAAGAAGATGGGGGAGGATTATTGTCCAACAGCTGACTGTCCAACGGCCTCCTGGGAGGACAGAGTAAACGAGAACCGCGGGATAGGGCGTACGAAGACGCGAGGTTGCATACGGAAATGAAAGAGAACGAAGGCCGTAGCTAGTTACTTAATGTGACAGATCCAATATGAACAGTTCAGTCTTTTGGAAGAGTGAGTGAAAGTCTAGTATATGGTGATGCTCTGCTTCGAGATGGTCAACAACTTGAAAGTTTGAGACAACCAAGCAACCAAGAGAGAGTAAGAGTGCAGCTCTCAGAGATGAAGGACCAATTTAATGCAAACAATGACTAGCTGGTGGCAAAGATTCCGAGCAGTCGGTGGTTCTGGTGTTAAAAGAGTTCGTTTTGGTATGTAGGTACGCATGTACGTGTATATGACAAGGTGTGACAGGGGACGATGATGGCTGACGGGGAAGAAAAAGCAACAAGAGGGTCCAGGCAAAGAAAGAATGAGAGAGAGAGAGAGAGAGAGAGAGAAAAGAGGCAAAGGTGTCCGAGAAGCCGTATCCGAGACGAGTGAGGACGATGGATATGTTTGCTTCGCCTTACACAGCGGGGGGCTAAACAGACGACAGCAGGTTGGCGGTGGAACGTCGACGACGAGATGGAGGGGAGGACAAGGGGGTCAACGTGATGACAAGCGATGAGACAGTCCGAGTTTGCAAGCTTGGCTCAGGATGTCAATGCGAGTGAGTGACAAACGAGGTGATAAGTGACAGATAACGATAGTACAGTACAGTACTGTACTGCAGATGCGGCCAGAGGACGGAAGAATTGCTTTTTCAGCGACGCCGTTGGAGGAGAGAAAACATGACAAGAAAAAGGATTCCTGACTAAAATTGGCTGGATGCTGCAATGCAAGGCAAGGCAATGCAATGCGACGACGCGATGCACGAAGATGGATCGTCAAGGGCCCGCTTGAACGGGCTGTCAGTACATGTAGCCCAAACTAAGGTAGGTAGCAAACAATAACGGTGTTTGCCGTTATAAGCGTGTACCGTATGTAAACCGAATGCCAGATCTGGTAAAATATGCCCCAATTGATTGAATGTCTTGCCGATCAAAGTCAAAGTCAAAAGTCAAAGTTGAGGAGACAAGTTTTGAGTCGTGGAGTTCTGGAGCCAAACGTTTTAGAATAGAGCGGGAAGACGGGATGCCGTCCCTGATGTGCACTCAGGCACTTCACTCTCCCCTAGGCACTGTAACTTAGTGACCTCTGCTAATGAGTCTAAAGGGCCACAGCCAATTGAGTTATGGCGGGGGCTGAGACCACGAACCCGCTTCCACTGATGTGAGGAGCTCTACCTTTCCATGTGGGCTAAAGTTGGAGGCTTGAGCGGGGCTCATTACAGGGGAAGCTTAAGAACCCTGTAGCCTGAATTGGTGGGTGGGTGAGATTCCATAGGTACCTAGACAGAGAGATCAAGAAAGATGAACCTCGGCATGTCGTTGTAGCATTGACGCATACATACTCAATTGGTTCAGAACTTGTCACACTATTTGATACAAAGTGTGTGTATTAATAACTGACGTCCAAGATTATGGTCCAAGATGTTGAGCCGAGGTTCATGGTTAATGTACTCACTACAGTTGAGGGGGGCAGCTAATCAACAGCCCGGCAAAAAGGCCCAATGATGGTGATGAACACGATGCAGAACATTATATGTAAAGTCACTATCAGTGACAGGAAGAGGCATGTTTATGCCCGCTATTTCCACTATGCAAGTTACCTCAACTGCCCACCGCTTGGGAGGGAGGGAGGGGAGGAACAAGAACCTAACCAACATGAACTAAGAATCAAGGCCCAACATCCATTGCCAGGATCATCATGCAGATACAATCGGATCGTCTATAGAACGGTCAGATATAGTACATCATCCAATGAGACAAGATCTACGAGGGTCGGCATTTGTGGCAGTCGCGCTATTCGATGGATTATTCGAACAGATACCCTTGACGATACCTAAACTCGACCGACGTCCTGATCACGGGACCTACTTGTTGATGCCCCCAGTCAGGGATGCTTTACGTGCTGTCAATCCTGTCATTGCTAAGCGGGCGGCACAGTCGCATCGGATGATCCTGATGATCTTGGGGTTTTTGTCAGTGTCAGTCAATGTGGGATATCCTCGCTTGGATCTTGATGATCTCTAGGGTCCCTATAATATACAATGTGACATATATATAAGTGTTTCAGTACCGTTAATATGTATCAAGGAACATCCTGGTTATCTGTGGCATCGATGAGATAGATAGTGATCGATCTCCCTCGTGTACAGAACGCCACGCCAAAGCAAACAAATACATTCACGATTGGTAAGGCTGGCTGGCACACAGACAGTCCTGACTGTTGAGCCTGAAGGCTCCAGAACATACAGTAACAACAATGCTTCGAGTGCCACAAATCGAACGATGGGTTCATTGCCGCTTCTGGTAATAGCGGCTAACGTTAGCCCAAGTGGGATGTCTCGGCCATCAACGCCTCATCGCCGTTAAAGGTTTCACATATCCAGCCCTTCGTGATCCATCTTCTCAAGCTGAGACATAGTAGAGCTGTTATTAGACTTGGCTGACTTGATGAGCCACCTCAAAACATGTTTTCTGCAGCAAGAAGCCGAGGCATCTCTGTTACCAAGGTCTCCCTTGTAAGGCTGCATCAACCTCAAACCAACACATTCAGCCTCCATTCCTTCACATTTGCGATGTGTGGGCCACGCGGTAATAAGGAGGCTTCGTGCCTCGGTCTTAGACATAAACGGGCGTCTGCATTTGGTCGATGCTCATCTCTTTTGGATGGCCTCAATGCGCATTCCGGATCGCTGGGTTTTCTGCCGTTTCAGCCCTAACAACAAAATATCGAAGCCTGGGTTTTCCACCAACAGCTTCTTGTCAAAGCTTCACAAAATACGCCTCCCATCTCTTTTGGGACAGTCTCGTATTTCGCGCTTCGGGCTTCACGATTGCGCGAGCTCTGAATTGTCCCATCGCTGAAGGCCTCATAAACCATGTCTCTAGTGCTGCTTGAGAGGCAGAAGCCTGTGATGTTCAAATAAGTGCCACTGTTCCTCTATTCTTCGAATATAGCCATAGGCCATTCATTACCGGTGTTTTGCACATATTGTCGAGATCCTGTACCGTACCTTATATACTGAATGCACTTCAGCCAGTTATATCTCGGCAAGCATTTCTTGTGTAACTTGTTAACATCTTCTTAACCATAAGTAAATAGTTCAAGCCAAAGGTTACTCCTCGAGCTTCGATCTATCCAGATCAACTTTAGCGATTTCTGTACAAGGCAATACCGGAATAAATGGATATTCCCGTCAAGTAGTCCGGGCTTCACCGGCATGACCTTCTCCACTTTCGGTGTGCCGACCGGCATCCCAATTCGGTCACCCTAGACCGGCACCGGCAAACGAGTGTATTATCTCATCAATGTCCAAGTCAACTACAGGGCGTACTCTCCCTATAAATAACCAGTAAAATACTCTCATTTGAAGACAATAGACAAGCATCGTTCGGTCATCATCATTGTCAAGAAAACCCCTTCACCTTTACCTTTAAAATGAGCAAGATCTCCGACTTTGGCCTCCTCTCCTTCGATGTCTACGGCACTCTCATTGACTGGGAGACTGGCGTTCTGAATGGCCTCAAACCCCTTCTCCAGTCCAACAATGCCGAAATCTCTCGAGCAGATCTTTTGAAGATCTACCATGAGGCTGAAGTTGCTCAACAGGAAAAGACTCCTGACATGAAGTATTCTGAGCTTCTAACTACCATCCACCCTCATGTTGCAGAGCGTCTCGGCTTCTCTAAGCCCACATCTGAACAAAACAAGGCCTTTGGCGATTCAATTGGATCATGGCCAGCATTCCCTGATACGGTTGATGCTCTTCGTCGTCTCGGCAAACATTACAAGCTCGTTGTTCTGTCTAACGTCGATCGCGAGTCCTTCTCCGGCAGCAACGCAGGCCCTCTCCAGGGCATTCCCTTCGACCTGATCATCACTGCACAAGACGTTGGAAGTTACAAACCTAACTTAAACAACTTCAAGTATATGTTGCGGGAAGTCGAGGCCAAGTTTGGTATTCCCAAGGAAAAGGTGCTGCAGACTGCGCAGAGCCAGTATCATGATCATCAGCCCGCGAAGCAGATGGGCATCAAGTCAAGCTGGATTGAGAGGCCTGGAGCTAGTATGGGCAACAGAAAGGATCCTGTATATAATTGGAAGTTTGCCACCCTTGGGGATATGGCTGATGCGTTGGAGAAGGAACTTGCTAGCAAGTAAACGAGTATAAACTTGATATAGGTATGTCATGTAATACAGATCATTAGTGCAGCATTACTAAACTCTTGACCCTTTCTTGTACTTGATCTGTGCACTGTTTAACTCAGAAATATCGAAGTGGTTATTTAGCAGAAATCATTGAGTCTTATCAACGCGACTGACTCTAAGGGAGTAGTAGCAAACTGGTGTATTTATCCAGTCTCGACTATTCAAAGTTAAATCAAATCAGAGTCTTTACACCTAACAATGACATTGCTGCCGTGAGAGAACTTTGCACGATTGCCATGTAGTAAAGTTTCAGTGTACATAGTTAAAATGAAATTCAATATCGTAAGTCGTAAGTCATATACCATTAAGCCACCGGCTGCTCAAACCCATGATCAAACCAATCTCCCAAATCTGGCAATGAAATCACTTCCGTACGCACAGGCAGAGAGCAACCAGTCTTGTAACCTCCGGCCATACCAGAACACTGATACGTAAGCGAAGGCCCTCCGAAAACGTCCAGCATAGAGTTCTCCTGTCGAGGCAGCTGAAGCGACTCTCCAGGGATAATCTGCTGCATGGCAACCCAATTTCGAAACTGGAGATACCCATCTTCGTCGAGCTTCCCAGTACTGTCTCGTCTCTTTGCGTGGTTGAGTCTGTCGAAAGCAATCTCTAGCCCTTCTACTGTGCGTTTCTCACCACTTGTCGAAAAGACACCGGTTGATATTTCTCGCAGTAATTCCATCCCTTTCTTACATGCATCCTTGCAACTGCTACTCCTGTCCGAGACACATTTTGCTACCAGAGCGAGAACAGCAGCGCAGCAGGAGCTGAACTCCGTGTAAGAAGATTTTGAAAGACTACTCTCATCTTGCAGAGTTTGACAGAGGTGAATAGTGGCGACGGCACTGTTGATACAGTCGTTGACTAGTTCGCTTCTCAGTTTCACCAGTCAAAGAACAAGGATCAACAGTACACCAAGTGTGCTCAGCTGATTCCGGCAAGGTTCGGAGGTTGATACCTGCAACGGGCTCTAAAGACGTGAAAATGTCAGGAACTGGCAAGATTCTGTATCACAAGGCCGATCGATGAACACTTCTGGAATTGCTACTCCTGTTCTTATTGACCACCACATATTGCTGTTGACTGCAAGCGTGCTTCCTACTCTATTTATACGGAATGGAGATGTTCCTATATGCCCGCCTCAGATCCTAATGCGACTTTTGCTCGTTTATCAATGCGTTCCCTCGAGATCTTACAATCATAACATAAATACGCATATTGTCTATCCATCTAGAACTTGACGTCAAACAAGTTCTTTCTTCGAATCCTTTCACCGTACTTGTAAAAGATAAACGGCAATGGGATTGCTGCAGCTGCAATGAAGCCCAGCAATGAGGTTCCCCATCCATAACCTAGGCTCTTGTACATACTTCGTCCTGCAAGAGGTAATAATGCTCCAACCAGCGAACGGAGTACAGTGCTTGCAGCAATTGCAGACGCAGCATACTGAATGTAGGCATCGACCAGGTAGACTGAGATGCACATCTGATCAAGAGTCAGCAAGCTGAAATCAGGTTGCAGCATGTAGAGGTAGAGCACTTACAAACACGATGATCATGCCACATCCCAAGAATGAAGTACCAATGATGGGCACAATCCAATGGTCCTTGTTCTCAGCAGACCATCCAAACATAAATAATCCAGCCGGAACGATAAAGCAAGCTCCCCCCCATGAACGGAAGTCGATACTCTGGCTTGGGCTCTCCACCATTCTTTCGAGTGAGATACTGAGCAAAGCGATCTATTGATGCTCCAGAAATGACAAGGCCTGTCAAGGAGCCAACTCCGAGACCAATATACGACAGACCAACTGATCCGCTAGAGAAATGATATTCTCCCTCAAAGAGTGTTGGCATGGCTGTGAAGAGGAGGTACAGATACCCGTACACCAGAGCCATATAAAATGACAGAAGCGACACGATCGGCGCGAAGAGAAGCATCTTGGTAGGTCTCGTAATAGCCAAACGGAAGACTTCCTTCGTGGTCGTGCCATTGTCAAGGATTGACCGAAGCTTAGTGTTCCCTGTTTCTTTGCGCAGCTTCTTGGCCTTCTTCTCAAGAAGAGCGTACGCATATGTTTCCCTCATAAAAATTAAAGCAACAACTGTGATCGCACCAGCCTATTGATAACCAATGTCAGCCTTTGGTTCAATATTCAAGTATAGATATGAGATTTCACTTACAACAATAGCAACGACCCAGAAAGACCATCGCCAGCCCTTCGCTGCCGAAAGATATCCACCAGCTGGAGTTGTCAGCTTTGGGCACCACTCAACCTAAAGTTTCACTTACCAATCGGTCCAATTACTGGTCCAAAAAGAGGTCCTAGAGCCCACGAAGACATGGCAGCTCCACGCTTCTCCTTGGAGATCATATCAGCTAACGAGCCAGCTCCGATTGTCAGTGGGCATGATCCAGCGAGGCCAGCAAGGAGTCGAAATGCAATAAGTCCCCCCAGGTTAGGGGCCTTGGCGCAGGCCACAGTGAAGGCGACGAAGAGAACATTGCAGATGTGGTACAGCGGGAGTCGGCCGTACATTTCGGACAAAGGCGCGATGACTAAGGGACCAAAGCAGTAGCCGAGAAGATATACTGAGACGATGAACGATGCCAGTTGCTCGTTTGTCGAGTGGAACTCCCTCATGACTTGATCGATACTTGGTGCAAAGATGGAAGACGCAAGTGGCCTGGCAGTGTTAGGTCAGTGAGCTGTATGAAAGGGAAATGAACTGTTCGTACGTGACGAATGTAACTGATGAGACGAGGATGACATTGATTGTCTTCGTCTTCGTCGACCAGTTCTGAGGGTTGGCTGGGTCGCCAGGGCCGTCCCAATTAACAACATTGGGGTCATCGGAAGGAGGATCATCGAATTCGACTGATGTTGATCCCTCTTCGAGATCTCTTTCGCTCTTCTTGAGATCCTCTTCGGGTATTGGTGTTGGAGTGGCAACACTGACCAGCTGGTCGTCAACTTCGACGTGTTTCATGCTGTCTTTTATGTACTCGAGGGAGTAATTCGACACTTATGAGTAGGCTCTGCTCATCCGATAGTCTGAGTTCTGACGGACAGCATCAGGCAAGAAGATGCTCGTGTAAGGCTGAGGGTCTAAAAGGAGTTTGGGATGGTTGGGTAGGGGCCTGTTATTATATGCTCGATCCCTAGCAGATCTAAAGCTTCCCTAGAGGCACTAATGCATAGTACAAACGAAGGGACCATTTGACCGGGAGCCTCAACGGCAAACTGCTTATGTCCGTGTCTTAACATCGAGTCCGGTCTACCAATCTGGAGACCGGGAGTCATTGGGAAGTGGGTGTAGATGATCCAAGCCAATCTCGACAATGGTATGGATTGGTAATAGTCACAACCTTCGCTATTCATCCAGAAGGATTTATCATACTGAACCAATAGTTTCAGTCATATCCAGCAAATAGGAGGGATAAGCAAACCCAAATGTGTAAGGAAGTGTTGTTATAAGTTGTCCCGTGTCGGAGTCGGGGCCATGGATATTCCGCGGAGTTTCCATGGGGGGATGGCATTTTCGCCCGTTCTTAATCACTGCCTATTCATTCTTCACAACAAAGCCAAGAAAAAAACCACCGTAACAGTGTAACTGAAGCAATGGGTCGTCAGCCTCGTCAGCGTCCTGTGTCTTGCAACTTCTGCCGGGTGCGCAAGTTGCGCTGCAGTAGAGAATTTCCGTGTTCCAATTGCACAAGCCGCGGAGTTCAATGCCAGGCTCAAGACCCACCCCGGGCAACGGGCCCGTCTTCACGGCCGGTTTCTAAACGTGCAGGCGGAGGCGGAGGTGGAGGAACATCTTCTGTGGGCAAGGAGGCGGACATCCTTTCACGATTGGAAAGGCTGGAAGCTCTTCTCGCGGAACGAAACAAAGAGACTGACTCTAACTCTAACTCTAACTCTCGAACAATATCATCAGCCCCCTCGAGTGAAGAAGGCAGTGATGTTGCTTCCCGGACACAGCTAGAGCCTCTACAGCCTTTGCCAATCAATGTTCAGAACTTGACGGCTGATGCTCTTTGGCTGGAGAGTTCATGCCTTGGCCCAAAGCCATCAGTAAGTCCAAAACTCTTGGCGCCACTCAACAAGTTGACTCAAACAAGTTACCTATTTAGGAATCCGTATTGGTTGACAACATTGTTTTCCGCATATGTCCTATACGCTCAATTGCACAGCCATCGTGTTACATCTTTCAAAACTCAAGTGTCCCCTCAGGTTTCCTCTCTTTGGAACCAACAAGGTGCATCTGGTTGCCTCAACGACATGAAACCAAGGTTTTGATTCACAAGTACACCTCGGCCATCACTTTTATGCATCATATTGTGCACACTCCAAGCCTGTATAAACTCGTCGATGAGGTTTACGATGCCGTTGAAAAGGGGACACAAGTCCCGCTGTGCTCAGTTCTCCTGATGCTTGCAGTCTGCACCAATGTCACATATGCATGGACAGCAGTAGACAACAACATGACGCCTCTCTTCTCTGATTATACAGAGGCAAACAACCAATCATTCGGATGGCTCAAATCAACCTTTGATGTATTCGATGCATCGCAGCGGAGGTCGGAGATAGGTCTCGAGTTGGCTCAGGGTCTCATCATCGTGAGCTTCGTCCTGTTGAACTTGGAAGGGGTTTCCCCCCGAGCTCGAAACTGCTTCTTCAATTCCATCACTATTTGCCGTAAGCTCGGACTGCACCGTCTGGATCACCCTCACAACCCGCCCTCGGTGTAAATACCCCAGCTCAGTCTTCTCAAAATGGAGACTGCTCAGCGAGTTTGGTAGTACCTCATTAGTACAGATACATAAGACCTCCATATCCAAAACTATATAGCGTTTAACCTAATAGTTTACAGCATAATATCTCGATTTCTAGGCCCTCATAAAGGCACTTATATAATCAATCTAAGGCAAATGAATATCAGAAAACCTCTAAATGCCAACAATAAAGATCTTATAGAAGGATAAGAGTTAGTAGGAAAGCCAATAAATTATTCCACTAACATATCTTATTTCTTGCAGAGGGTACAGCTCGCTAAGGTTGTTCGCAACTTCACTGACCGAGTACCTCTCACAAATTCCTCAAATCCAGATATCCACTCATACAACCTTATTTTAGAAGTTAATGCAGCCATCAAGCAATTCATTGAAGATCTGCCTCCATTCCTCAAGTTTAATACAGATAACCTACAGCAACTCCATACTACAGAAACGCATAAAAAACCAGGGCTAATTATTCAGTGTCATATCATGAATGTCTTTATCCATGGCTAAAGATGCAAACTTCATCTACTATATCTAGCCCGTGGCGCAGTTAAGCCTACGTATGCTCGCTCCCGGCGCGTGTGTCTTGATTCAGCACGCATGGTCATACAAACAGAACACCAGCTCGAGAAGGAAGCTACAACTTTTAACTCGACACGGCTCAGGTTATGTTTAGTCTTGCATAGTGTATTCATCGCCAGCATTGTTCTTATTTTGGACTTCTGCCTAGGCGCCGATGCCGACGAGAAAGAACAAAGACGAGAAGACTTATTAGAAGCATGGGACATATTGGAGGCGGCCAAAGAACTCTCCAGACCCACGGCTCGTATACAGGATCTATTGACACAGGTGATGAAGAAGCATAGAGTGACACTGCCGGTGGGCAAGGAGAGGCAGAGACCGGTGGGATGTGAAAATCTTCCACCTACACCAAGCTCGTCAACTGCCATGTTGTCACATGGCACGACACCAAATGATGCCATAGCATCTGTCCAAGAGTTGAGCGACATTGGATTGAATATGGACTTGGAGGGAATGGATTGGGAGAACTTGCTTTGGGGTTTAGAGGCTCCTTTATTCTGAGGTTCCGCTCAACAGCAACCGGCGAGATGGTTGGTAAATTATATCACCTAATCAACAGCGTTGACTGTGTGCCTTTGTATTTCAAAAACATAGAACTCAATGGTCGTTAGGTGGTCTCAGGGGTGACCAAATTAAAGCGAAGTACAAACTCGAACAGTAATTCGCAAAGAGGTCTTCGCTTCTTGAACTTATGAGGATATCCCACAGTAATATTTAATATAAAGTTCTACGGGCTCTTGTGTGGCACTTAATCAAGTATCTGTGGACAGCAGTTATTTTGCTGCAGGTAAAGACTCCTTTACAGATTCTGTATTTTGCCAAATACTGCGAATCTTATTAGTGTCTACATATGACCACACTCTATCGTCACAATCTTCACCCACTACCATAGCTTCTCAACAATAGCATATCATCATCACCCATCTTCGTCGTGACATCTTACACCCTGCCATTTCCACCAACCTATCGATAAATCCCCATAATATCTCCATCATCAACGGAGTAACAAGAAAAACATCGCGTCTTATATCAAGGGTCTGAGGTTTCCTTACTTCTTGAGGAGAGAAAACCAAGTCAGGTTGCTTCCCTGAACAGGGCCGCCATCCCCCTTTCCAGGTACAGACTTCAGCACACACTCTCTCCATGCCTCCCTCCTCGTCTTCATGAAAGATCCAACTTAGAACACAATTACATTGCTTCCCTTATACCTCTAACCGTGAGGCTGGAAAGATGATACACTGAAGTTTGTTCGTGTATTCAAAACCTCATATCTCTCTATTCAAGTCCCTAGAGATTTACATATATAGGAATATACTGAAGTTTATTTATGTATTAAAACCACATGCCTCTTTTGATTTGCTGATCATACTAGTCTCAGCAACATCTGAGGAGAACTTACCATGCACCAAACGCCAGGCCGCACTAAATGACGAATGAAGAGATACAGCCGCGTTTCGAATTGCCGATATGGTTTCTAAAGTGATTATAAATGGCAGTTATGCCTAAATTTCTAATCGATTATCAGTGTTATGTGTAGTTTCTCCTAACAGCTTTTGAGGTGTAATAGACCATTCAGCAGATGAGATAATACATGTAATAAACATTAGTAAATCAGCATCAGAGTATGCATTTGACATATCTCCTCAAGTCCCTAATTATATAAGATCACAATACAACTCTCAGGGTTCCATTCAGATCTGCATTCTTATCCAGGTCCCCCTCATTCTGAGGCTCTCTTCACTTCAGGACTCTCTATATGTAAGCCTCTACTCATGCAGGCCGCTCTGCTGTTGTTAAATTGGTAACAACAGCTAGGGCAATCCATAAGAGGATTTAGTAGGCCAAAAGACATGGGAAGAGCCCATCAGCGAGATCTAACACTGTATAACATCTTCTGAGAACCTCCATCGCCGCTAGAGGCGAGGAAGGCAAGGAAGGCGAAGAACGGTGACGATAATGACAACAGCGAGGAAGGCAAGGAAAATAACAACGACGACGACGACGGCAAGGGACTACAAGGCTAAATATGACGAAGAGTATGGCTTAATTAGCTATGATTGAAAGGCCAGGCGACATCAGAAGAGCCCTTCGTCAATACACATCAGCGAGACTTGGCACCGCATAAGGTGACGAAGGCGTTAGCTGCTTTGCAGGACTGTGTGACACTATAGGAGGCCCCGTTCATTAAGCTCAAGTTTCTAATCAGTGCAAAAAGCTGGCCGTAGACGTTAAGCTGGGCGGTCTCATTGGCATAAGCAGGATTGATGATAGCGAGGTCGAGAAGATTGACTCGATGCTGAGCTGTATGCAAGCCCTTTTCAATAGTATTGTGGCACAAGTAACACTTAGTCTCATTATTATCGATTCATTCGCGAATAGGATATGGCCTTAATCCTGTTTGGCGATGATACGATAGAGGAGGGGGGTGGTGGGAGGAGAACTAGATGCGCCTTAGACTGAGAGATCCTATACAAGAGGTTGGCGATGTTATTCGAGGTCTGTCACAGGAATAGTTTGGGGTGTAGATATTTGAAGTCGGGCATCACACCGACGTGTGTGTCTGAGAACATTTCTCCAGGTAGGTGCCCGTCCAAAGACAGCGATCTCCTTCTCCTTCCAGGCAATTGCTAGTGATTTAAATTTTGGCCGAGATTTGTCAATTGTTCCTTTCCCCCCTCTCATTCTCACTTGGAATCAAGTCTCTCGGTGGAGAGTCAATCTTCTTTTGCGCATCATTTGCAAATATTGCCTGAAAAGTGTAGAATCCTGTATTTTGCTGAGCATGACGACTTTGATAGAACAGGCACTTCCAGTGAAACTAACCTCCAACCACACCGCAAAAGACAGTCAATGCCAATGGCAATGCTCTCTCGAAAACATGCATTTTGAGGATACTATATCAGAAGGAAGGGATAGTCTTGAAGTATTTCGACCAACCTCTAGTTCTGAGGTCGTTAAGTTAAGGGTAGGTAGCCATCTCAGACTCGAACTCGAGTTACCTAGGTAATCGGGACCAGTTTTATAGTGGACCGCATACGCTGAGGCTTCCGGAACGTGCTCCACTAAAACTTTCTCAAGGGACAGGGACCTCGCGTGTCTGTAAGCACTACTTGCACTTGCCCCCGACGCGTCTCCCGGTTTCCTCGACCGCGTTCCCCGCCACGCCCCGGCCATGAAATCAATTAAAGAGTTACGTACCTGCTGAACCGTGAACACCACTCTCACTCAGTATCGATATTTCCAACTCCATCTCTTTACTGATTCAAGTCGTCTGAGCGAAAAACTCACAACTCCATCATGTATACGACAAGATAATGTCATATGGACAATGAGTAACTGGAAGGAACTGGGAGAAGTCCCTGATTCTGAGGAAGAAGATGGATTCGAGAGCCAAGAATTACCATCATTGCCCACGATCACGCAGACGAATAAGACCATTAATGAACAATCCAACAATCAACAAGTTGACACGGCCAACCATGAGGAGAAGGATAAAGATCGCGACATCTGGGATGTCCCCAATTCCTCACAGGAGCTTACCCACCATGCTCTTTCAACCAAGACAACTGCTCGAATCCCAGAAGTAACACCAAAGCAGCCCGAAACACACGAATTTCCCTCTGATATTTATGATATTCAATCATCATCGCCTCTATCATCCATACAATCGGATGTTGAACTACCTGATATCGACAGCCTTGACCTTGAACGACCGAATGCGACGACCGAAGCCACGCTGTCGAATGAAGCCCAGGAAAACGATACGGCCAGCAATGAAACACCAAACATAGCGATTGAACGATTGTCGCCGCCCCCAGCCCCAGAGTTCGAGGACAGCCGGAATACTGAGCATCCATCCTCGTCACTAGTCCTTGGAGATGACCATGCGATATCCATGCCTAGTCGAATTCTGGGCACTACCTCCGAGAACCAGGCTGCTCAACAAGCTGCTATTCGTTACGAACGGTCATTTCGCCCCAGAAAGCCTATCCAAGAACGTCCTTATGCCATTGAATTGTCCCGCTACTCCAACACGCTCAAGAGCCATGGCGTCCGGCCAATCAGACTTGCAATGGAAGGAGAAAAACGACGTCGACAACAGGCTGAGCAAGATTCTTCGCAGGATAAGGACTTTGAAGATGATAGCCAAGGCTCAAACGTACCGGACGTATCTGATGAGAGCCAATTTAAGGGTGCGGAGGACTTTTTGGACGCCTTGGACACACTCGATCTTCCCTCACCTTCACCACCGAAGACGTCGCCAATGAACGATCGTGCTGGGCCCAGCAGTCAGGCAAGCTCGGCAGGCGATACAGAAAACACAAGCATGACCGGCGATGATCTTCCAGCTTTACAAGACTTGCTGAGACAGCCGATTACTATGACTTCGAGGCAGTCTGGCAAACGGAAATCGTCACCGTCTCGGTCTTCCACAAGGAAGCGCAAGAGATATGATATTGTTGATAGTGATCCTCTTGAACCTGCGTCTGTTTTCAGACTTGGGCCCAGCACAACAGACTCACCTGCCGCAGCACGTAGTTCTAGACGACACGCCGATGGCGAGAAACATCAACATGAGACTTCGGAATCTCCATTAGTGTCAGCCAAACAGACCGAGCCATTTATGAGGTTGACACAACGACCCGCTATCTTTAATGTGAGTGACTCTGAGGATGAACTCGCTGGCCCCACCACCACCCAGCAGCTGGACCACGAAGATGCCGCATCTCAATCTGGATCTGACTCAAGCTCTGAGAGTGGCTCTGAGAGTGGCTCTGAGATTGTCAACACTGTTGGCCGTCGCATCCGAGGAGTCCTTCCTGCATCTTGGCTGCGGCTAGATCAGCAAGCTGGTCACAAGAAGGCCCTGAAGGACATTCATAAGCGAGCTGTTGCCTTTTCGCCCGAACGAGAAATAAGACGTGGTGTTGCACAGAGACGTGTCGCCTCGTCAAATTCTGTCACAAACTTTGAGATGTTCTTTGAAGACTCTGATGAAGACTCGCCAACACCTGCATCAGCCCTGCGACAGGAAACAACTGACAATGTTTTCCACAACCAAACCCGCTTGACCATTGACGACGGACCTATAACCATTTCAGAAATTCTGTCTGATGACGAGGGATCTGTGGTCGAGGACAACGCTATTGACCCTATGTTGAATGGACGGAAACGACAATTGAAGCTTGCGGACTCTTTTCGTGGCCCAGCAAAACGACACAAAACTTCCGATGCTCAACGGAAACAAGTAGCACCCAAGGAACCCCATCAGCCCAGAATTACTAGCATGCTCGCTGGGACTCGGGGCACTTCTGTGCCTGCACCTGAGCTTGTCAAGAAAAAGTATCGCCATCCTACATCGAAACGCAAGTCCAATGGAAAGAAACGGTCCACGAAGAACAAGTCATATGCACCACCTCGACTAAGTATTCTAGACGTTGTCGAAGCAGAAGCACCGCGGTTCCTCAAGATTGCTGCGAGGTCTGCTGCTCGGCGCCGAGACATGGGTAGGAGTAGTCCTGGTAGAAAGTTGATCAAACTTGCTACTAGAGAGGACCATATTGACGCGACTTCTGTCTTGAATAAATGGAGGGTCGGTTCGATCCCCCCACGCCAGTCGGTCACTGCTGCTCGAAAAGCCAAGAAAGTCAAAGCCAAGCCGAACCCCAAGCACAGGGAAACGAAGCAAGCTCTGCGCAAAACATCTGGGAATGGCTCTTCTATCCCACGACGGATGCCATTGGCCTCAGGAGCATCTCGACGCCTGGTCAAACAAGTGAGCCAGGCAGGGTCAGTCAGGTATCAGCCGGACAGTGCTCACGCAGAAATTCGAATGAGCCAGAACGCCCTTACCAGCACACCCTTGTCCCGTTCTGGCTCAGGAGTAGTGCGCCCGGCTCAACTGGAAACTGATGAAACAGACCAGACCAGTCACTTCTTATTCAACGCAACCAAGAAACGTCTGGATCGTCTGTACCGGAAGCAACGCGGTGACCTTTCTACTTCAAGCATCATGACCTTCGACCATGAACCTGATATGTTTTACTCAGCGAGTCCACCTCCCGAACAAGACCCAGTGCCTCTCCAAGTCGTTGAGGAACCACCCCAAAACCTGAACAAATCGCGATTTCGGAAAAAGACCAAACCTCGACGCATTGATGTCGAGGCACCACAGTTTAGTCGTGCGAATGATCCTATCCCCGTCGAGTTTGCCTCAGTCTCAGAGCCCGCTCAGTCTATAGTGGCGAATGAGGAGAAACTTCAAGGTTTGGGGCCGTATGGCACACAGTACACACATCATTTTGAGACTTTCCCTCTGGATGCCCAGGTCTACTTCCACGAGTCAACTCTTGTTGGAAGTGGTGTATTTGAAACTGTATCAAGTGCCCCGAGCTGCCAACATTTGCTGGAAACTCGACCACGGGTATCGTTTAGCTTTGGAGAGCAAATCCTCAGATGGGGCTGTTGGGACTCGCAAGTGTCCTCTGAGCTGGGTATGCTTCTCGATTCCATCGCAGACCAGCTTGAATACACGTCAGTCAACAAACAAGCCCAAGACCCCAAATTTGTAAAGAGTGCTGCAGAGTTCATCATGGACTTCATGCTGAATTCTTTGAGCCTCACGGACCATACACAGGCAAAGTCTTTCGTTGGGAGGGCGCTTGAGGCGTTCCAGGGATTCAATAGCCGCATACAAGCTGTACTAGGACGTGGCGACAACACCACACAACCCCAGTATCTATCTATTGCAAGCGTCTATGATTACTTGCTTCTTGCTACGCTCTTTGTTCTGAGACTTTGCCAAAGTGAACCCTCTTTGACGAGTGATCAATTTCAAATGGAGGATCTGGTGAAGGGCTTGGCCAGAACAGCAATTATATCACTGTCCATGGCTGGAACGGACAACATCACAAAAGTCTACAATGATCTGAAGAACTCCCGGTTACGAGAGCGAGGATTGAGAGATGACGTGCCTGCCATTCACTCCTGGCTTATTACTATGAAGACTCTGGAACATGCCCATATTCCTCGGGGCTCGTTCTGGGACATTCTGTACGCCGTCATAGCCACGCCTGAGGCATCAGAAAGTCTCGATGCGGCTGAGCACGAGCGCTTGTGGAAAACCATGTTTGTTCTCCTCCCACTCACTGAGTTTAACGACAAAGGTATCGTTGCTGCAGTTCGAAGGCATGATGCAGTTGTTGATGGCTGGGCATTGCCACAAAAACTGCTCAAGAAAGTTTTCCAGGTTTATAAGAATAACCCACGGCAGTCACCAAGCTTCAACAACTACTGTCGGGCACTCGTTGGCCGTTGCCACTATCTTGTTCAGCAATGGGGCTGGCACAAATGTGTAGCCGTGATTGGTGTCATCTTTGACTTCTTTGGCTCGCAGGACCTCGCTCATCTGCGCAATGAAGAGGTGTTCGCTTCGCCCAAGGTTCTGGATGAGCTCGCGGGAAGCCCCTCACTGTCTGTTGATAAGGCCGACAAGTGCTTCCACATCTTCCTCAAGCTCGTTGCGTTGAGTATCAGGAAGTTAAGCGCCGCTGGCTCGTTGAAAGACATCCGGAACCTGATAGCCCGTACAATGCCAAACCACAACCGGCAACTCCTGAAGGAGCAGACGATCCAGGAGCGTGATTTGGCTGCGTTACGAAACCATCATGATCTGCTCTGCGCCCTTTTCTGGGCTTCGCCGGCAGAACTTCGCCGAGGCGCCCATTTGATCGCGCGACTCGTCGCCCCAGCAAGCTCCCACAAAGAGGCGTGCTTGATCAATGTCAGAGCCTGGAACCAGTTGGCCAAGTTTATCATCGCGTCCGGAGAAGCTACGACAGCTTTCAAACCGTTCACACAGTGGCGGAACAGCTTTTTCCAATCCATGATGCAACAGTTCGATTCCGTACAGTCTGATATGCAACAGCAAGTCTTGGCCATGTCCAAAGATGCCAGTCACACAATCGACCCAGACTTGATCACTGCCGTGGTGGCCACGAACAAAAAGGCTACAATGGACGTATTGTATGTCTCGGTGGCAGCATCATTAGATGTTATGAGGCATGCGCCTAATTTGGAGGCCGCCACGTTTGCCCTGAACACACTACAACTACAGCAAGTCTTCCGGCGATCTAGTGCATATCCCATAGAGCTCGACTGGTCTATTCTCCGTTCTTCTCTATCCACCTTGGAGGTTTTCCTCTCCCGTGTTGATGAGTTCAAGGACGACGAAGACAGTCAACAGAGCGAGAGCCAAATTTTGAACTCAGCTCAGGCGGATGATGCTATCTTGGTAATTGATCACGACCTATCCAAATCCTACTTCTCAATGGCAAGATGCATTCTCTCCTCACAGGGAGAAGTTATCGAATCCCCTTCTGAAGCTGTGCAGAAGTCCCAATGCACTGAGCAGGTCGTAATCTTGACAGCCCAGCTTGTAGTAAGGTTAATTACTGGTGGACTGTTGCGCCTTGCCGATATGTTCAAACCGGGGAAATATAGCCTGTTCGAGGATGTTCCAGCCAAACTTAACCTCGACCAACGACGACATCTTGTCTTATTCTTAGCCACGCTCCTTAAGCACAACTTTGATGATTTTAGCGAGGCAGACTTTTCTCTTTCGGAGGTCTGGGCTCTGTCAATTGTCAAGCCAAGGCCATACCTATCGTACGAAAACCAGTTTGCGGAGCAGTTGCTGCGGAAGCAGAAAGAATTCGTCCTAGACGCAGTCGTTGGACTTGCTATTAACCCGGACTACAACACAAACCGAGACCTCTTCGAATTCCTCATAACGTGGATGCGCAAGTCCCTGCGAGATGCTGGACCAGCGCTGAAGAAGATCATCATGTCAGAACACTCCAAAACCCTCAAGTTGGTGATGCATCAGATTATCGGAGATTTGCGGACCATGTCTCACGATGCCTCTGAACATTCTAGCTATGTGGTCTTTGTTCGGGATATCATTGCGCTTATTAGAGCTCACGGCTCTGATATTTGCACAGTCGACAAGTATTTCTATCAGATCAGTAAGGAGTATTCGCCGTCTATCCAGGACCCGCAACTGCAAGTGGCTGGTATGATGTCTTATGGGCTTCGGCTGAGCGAAGGGGACACCAAGGTCATACACCAGGTATTCTTCTTCCTCTCTAACAACTTCAAGATTGCACTTAAAGACAACAGGCTTCAAGACGAAGTTGAGCTTTTGTGCCGGGGAATGGAGAACCCGGGCATTCTATATTTCATTCTGAACAAGATGCTACCTGCGATTGTCAAGACTGCGACAGTCGAAAGCTCGATATTCCCCATGGTTGAAGTATATGCAGGAGCACTGCGAGTTTTCTTCACCCGCGATGTAATTCCTCGAGAGTTGGCAGAAAGCGAACTGCCGCATGTGGTTGTTCTTTTACGTGCCATTATCAACTTCTTTGATCAACTTAGTAAGAAAGACGGACATCTCCGGGCCGAGGAAGTCCATCTGGTTACACAGCTGTTGTTATTGTCAAACAGCCTATGGTCTCCTCTATATGGCCTGTCACTTTCTGGAATATCTTGCGGTTCTTGGACAGATACTGTGCAAGTTCTCAAGCATGTGAGGAACGGGTTGTCGAGGGCCGAAACATATATCTCTGACATGGTCGACCTTGAAGACTATTCTGTCAGAACAGAAAGCCTCCTATCCGGCTTTCGACAACAGAGCATAGCGCTCCCAGAGATTGGTGATGGTGTCAGGAGCTTCACAGACAATCTCCTCAACGATGTTCGGAAAATCTGGGTCAATACTGGAACAAGAATCACTATTCAAGCGCCTGGCAGAGGTTTTACACAGACGCAGTCCAACCAAGGAACACCTGTACCAATATGGAATGCAGAAGTTTTGGTGACTGTCTTGTACAGGGAGTTGAGGACATGGAATCATTGGTGGAACAAAGTGTTTGGCAAGGAGCCAGAACAAGTAGATGTGATTGAACCTGTCTTGTTTTAATCAGCATAGCAACGGCGTTGGGTTTACAAATGTTTGCAGATTATGGATTGGATTGCATAGGGGATTTTGCATGTGGTTTCGTTTCTCGGAATGAATAGAGTCTATGAAATGGTATATAAATATATGTATTTATGTCTTATGTATTATATATATATATACCCGTCAACTTGAACTTGTGGAATATGTTTTGTCGTGACTTTTTACAGTTATTAAGCAACTGGTTATTACCCGAGTGACGTACTGTATCTTGGACCGTGCAACGCGCCAAACGCGTCTCCCCGATAAGCTCATTTATGCGTATCTCGAATAATTCGTCAACTTCAAACTACTTAGATACCTAGCAATTAATTATACCCAAAGACGGTGGAATTGCCCAAATGCAAGGAACCACGATGACTTCATTGTTTTGTCTTCCAGACGACGGCATATTAACTCCCTTGTTGGAATCATTTCCTTGTCGAGAGCATCAAATCCGCTCCCTAGCAACGCTGCTGCATGTATGTCATGTTTACTTCCATCTTTCTACGTCAACATAACAGACTGACAACATATAGCCCAATGCAGCTCCTTGTCGAAACCTCGTCATCCACGGCGCAACGGCTACAGGCAAATCCGCCATCACCTCTCAACTTGTCTCCGATCTCGTCACCAGTATTAATAGCGATGAAACCTCAGGGGGTCTGCAAGCTGCCGTCGTCAACTCCGTACAATGCATCACAGGACGACATCTCTTCGAACGCATAGTTGGTCAGGTTGCTGAGGCGCTGCAGTGGGAGGAGGTGCCTCGGCGATGCGAAACGATGGCGCAATTGACAGTTGAGATGGTCAAGATGATTCAGTATCCAAAGAGGGATGCGAGATGGCGTTTTATCCTGATGCTGGATGCCATTGATCGACAAAGAGATGCCCCGGCCACATTGTTACCGGCTCTGGCGAGATTATCAGAAATTGTGAGCTCCCAACAAATAACCTTGATACCTACCCACACATATACATACGTGTACAATGCTTACAATACCAAATGTCCAGATTCCATGCCTCACCTGCGTCTTCATAGTCACATCTCCGCCCGCTGGCTTCCTACGGTCACCTTCGTCAGCGCATCTTCTTTTTCCTCCCTACGAAAAGAAGGAATTCGTTCGCATCCTCTCGCTCACGCCACCGAAATCGATTGCTACATGCACGCAGCAAGAAACCACCGATCTCTGGACTCGATTCTGCGCCGCCGTTTACGACTCCCTCACAAAATCAGCCTCTCGCACACTGCCATCGTTTAAGCACAGCTGCCATGCGCTTTGGCCACGCTTCACAGCGCCTATTCTAGCGGGGACACATCTGCCGAAAGAGTTCTCGAAGCTGCTAATTGCAGGAAGGGTACATTTCCAAGATGAGTCTTTGCTCAACCCAAGCATTGTCTCTATTCGGCCAAAGAATATACCCGTTGAAGCCATTGCAACTAAAACTACAGCCTCAGCAACCGATCTCACGAACCTCCTCCCTACGACAGCCCGTCTCCTGCTGCTATCCGCTTATCTCGCCTCCCACAATGCAACCCGCCATGATCTCACACTCTTTTCGACATATCATCATGGCCGTAAGCGTCGCCGAGGAGGTATTGTTGCTCGGGGAGCCACACGGACGAAGCATCGCAAGATCGCCCGCAAGCTCCTTGGCGCACACGCCTTTGTCCTCGAGCGAATGATGGCTATCTTCGCCGCTGTACGAAATGAATGGGCAGATGGCACTGCCGTAGGCGCCGCCGGTCTCGATGCAGATGTAGCCATGGCTGTATCGACGCTTGCGAGCTTGAGACTGTTGACACGAGTAGGTGGTGCAGGAGATGTCATGGATCGAGGTGGCAAGTGGAGGATCAATGTTGCATGGGAGGTGATACGAGGAATAGGGAGAAGTATAGGCGTCGAAGTTGAAGAATGGCTGATAGATTAATACCCGAAGCATATAGTAGAACAGTATGGCATCTCGATTAAAGCATAACATGTATCAAGCAATTTTAAACCAGATCGTTAATACGTCATGCTCGAGCTGTGATTGCAGGCTCATCTATCCAAAATAGTCCAGCATTATCATTCCATATCCACGTAATGATACATTGCATCCGGCGCCTCCTTTTGAAAAAGGAGGGCCTCACAAGTGTCGCTGTGTCTTGTCTCTCAAAACAAAAAACGCCATCCCATGATATGTCATACAGGAGCCCAAAACCTTTCATCTAGATATCGGGACATAAAGTAACAACAACACCTTACAAGAGAAACTCTAGCTCTCATATCTTTTTGATTGTTTGAATTCGAAACACCAAACCTGTTCACCAAAGAAAAACGCAATCCAATACATACTCATGAGAAACATCATGCAACGCCAGTAACTCGATCGCCTGGCTGCCATGTGTCTTCCTGTTTAGTTCCTGGAGGGAGCCAGCCTCCGTTACCAGTGCCAGGAGTACGGCTGCGAAGAACATCATCGTCTGACTTTTTTGGATCTTCCGCGGCAGATGGCCGACCAAAATAGCCTTCATGGTAGGGATAAGGACGGGCGTTGACATCACTACTTTGAGGAGATTCCATGATAGGTGTTGGGCGCAATCCATTGTTTGTGATAGGAAGAATCGATGATCGCTTAATCTGCATCGACTGAGCCTTTTGATCGGCTTTGTTGCCAGACTTTGTTCGGTCATACAAGTACAGACCCAGAAAGGTGAGAGCAATGCCCACACCTTGTAGGGGTGTTGTGGGACTCCTGAACCATACCAGAGCCAAGACAATGACGAACACACGCTTGATGAGACTGGCTACTGAGTAGGTCACAGGGGATACCATGGAGAGCAAGATGAAGGCGAGGATGTTCTGGCCAAAATGGAAGACACCGTTAAAGACAAACTCAAGCGTAAGTCTTCCATGGTCCATCGAGTTGGGTTGCTCATTCAAGTCTATCGAGCCCTCGTGGTAGAAGTTCATGAGAAGAGTGAACCCTTCAGACCAAAACCAGATGGGCAGCGTGAGGAGAAAAGCCATGCCAGAAGAGTAGCAAAGTAGGTTGAGCTTATCCAACTTCTTAGGTAGTGAATGGGGCGACTCAGCCTCAGCTTTAGCAGCCTCGTTGAAGAGCTTCTTAGAGAAGATGTTTTGGGTAACGAAGATGACGGTAGCCAAAAGAGCATGGATGACACCAATGAGCTCTCCACCATAGGTCGTTTTGCCCGAGCAGGCCAACATGACACCAAACGTGAGAGGGATCAGAGACAGGTACGTCGTCTTGGGATACCGAATGTCGTACACGATCCTATAAGCGAGAACGGTAAAGAGGGGTGAAAGACCCTTGATGGTATGGACGAGTGACACAGGAATCTTTGAGGTAGCTGTCGAACTAAGAAGGTGACCACCGATCTGGAAAGCGGCTAGAGGTAGGGTCGTTCTGATAACGTCGCGAGTTGGCTTTCGAATCGGGTGCTTGAGAGCTATAATTTTGGCACGCAACACTGGAAAGATGGTGGCAAGCCATGCCATGAAGATACATAACGAGGAGACGAAAGCGAATTGGACCAGCGTCAAGGTAGCAGGCTTGTCAAAAGCTATCAAAATGGACTTGGAGGAGGTGTTTGTAAGGGCAGACGAAGTGTACCACAACAGGCACAGAATCTGTGTACCGCAACATCAGGTCAGCACATTGAACTGGTAACTCTACATATAGCTTGGGACTCGGGAAGAAGGGGCGTACAATAAGCTTCGGAGAGACGGGGGCACGTAGTGCATCGGCGATCTCGTGGGCGTTCTGGCTCACACTGCCATTGCGACCTCTTATTGTACGAATAGCATCCGTGAGGCTCTTTTGTCGATTGTGCCCTCGAGGAGCCGTTGACCAGCCATTATCTGACTTCGAGACGGGTCGCCATCGATCTGAGGGACGAGGAGGTGCGCCGTTTGCCCAACCGGGAGGATTCAAAGGGCTCTCTGAGGGTGACTCGCCCAGGGGCGTATCGATGAAGTCGGGGAACTTTTCCATCACAGGAGAGTGATAAGAAAGGAGAGAAGATTAGATTGCGGCGCAAAGGCCAGATATTAAGGTTGCGTGTTCAGTTTGAATTGATTCGAATCGGGTTTTTAACGAGCGACAGATGACCAAGGCAAGATTCGAGTGACTCGTTATAATCGTCGACGAAAACGTATGCTCATCGCTTATCGAAGGGTCGACTCGTAATGGCTATCTCCCAAGTAACTTATGTACCTGAGGCTCTAGGCCAAGGCGCGAGGTGCAAGTCGAATGAGGAAGCCAAGCCTGAAAACGACAACGGTCGAATAAGGCGACGTTGCTGGCTCTATGCAAATACGAACCAGAAGCTGGTGAAGCTGAAGAGAAAAAAGAATACCAAGTTACAACCAAGTGCTGTAGCTTCTGTTGGATGGATGTAGATGGTGTTCACGTCCAAGTGGGAATGGTGCAAGTGGGATAAGCAAGGTACAGCCTATAATTAAACCAAGGGGCTCGCTCCAATAGAAGGACGAATCGATTGGATGCCAGATATGGATATTAATCGCACACGGGGGGTTACAGGGGCCCTTCCCTTGGGACCTTCTGTAATAAGCCTGTAACCAACATTACGTGGCTTGCTAGCCTCCCTCCGCGGTTAGTCCGGCAGCCGCCGCTGATAAGCTGATAACGCACCTTTAGCCGCCCTGAGCCGCCGTTTATCTTACCTGAGCTAACTAAGGTAGGTAAGCTAAGGCTAAGGCTAAGCTGCGACGCTGAGGTTGACGGGAGGCAGACTTTTGAAGGCGTCGCGCAAAAGTCGTCTCCACCTGCATCAGCTAAACCAATCTCTCTGTTGGCGCATCCAACTGTGCTTTTTATTTCAACGTCACTCTCCTTCGACTCTTGTGTATATTCTCTCTGTAACTTCAGGGCATGAACAGGGACCCTAAGCAGGCCATTCTCGCGCTCGCCTTGTCCTACGCCACCTTTCAGCTCACGACCCAAGTCTTTAATCCAACCACAAGCAAAAGACAATCCCTAGTCGCGACGCCAACGTCGCCAGCCTCGTATTCACTATGGCGGCCCCAAAGATGACCAAGAACCAGATGCGTAGGGCCAAGAAGAAGGAGCAGAAGAAGGCTCAAGCAGAGGTATGTTCTGGTCTCCTCGCCCCGGTTGCGACATCACCCGCTGACGCGCTGCAGGCTACCCCTACAAAGACCGAGCAAACCGTCGAGACTACCAACCGTGAAGAAAACGATGCCGCCGAAACTACGACGACAGATCTCGAAGTGAAGAAGGGGTCGGCAACCGAAGATGCCGCCACCACAGATGGTCTTGCGATCGAAGTTGACATGGACGAGGAGGATCCCGCATATGCCATGTACAAGGACATCTTCAACAAATTTGGCGCGTCGATGGAAGAGGACGAAATTGCCCAGGAGGCCAACGCTGGCAATCAAGGGACAGTGTTTTACGCGGATGACGACGAGATTCCAGACGAAGACGAAGAGAACAACGGACAGCCAAAGTTATCCAAAAAGAAGAAGAAGAAGCTCAACACCATCTCCATCGCAGAGCTCAAGGCGTTGGTCAAGGTCCCTGAGGTCGTAGAATGGCAGGACGTATCCTCGTCGGACCCTCGACTACTGGTCCAGATCAAAGCTCAACGAAACGTCGTCCCAGTACCAACCCATTGGTCTTTAAAGCGAGAGTATCTGTCTTCAAAACGAGGTATCGAGAAGCCACCTTTCCGGCTACCCCAGTTCATCGCAGAAACCGGCATTACCGAGATGCGCGATGCCGTCCTCGATAAACAGGCAGAACAGTCATTGAAGCAGAAACAGAGGGAACGTGTTGCTCCAAAGATGGGCAAGCTCGATATCGATTACCAGAAACTTTACGATGCTTTCTTCCGTTTCCAGACCAAGCCCGAATTGACGCGATTTGGTGAGGTTTACTATGAAGGAAAGGAGTCTGAGGTCGATTATCAACATTTCCGACCGGGCGACCTCACCGAGGGTACCAAGGAAGCCCTGGGAATGCCACCTGGCGCACCACCACCATGGCTCATCAACCAACAACGGTTCGGGCCTCCTCCATCCTATCCTACTCTGAAGATTCCTGGACTGAATGCGCCACCACCCGCTGGAGGCTCATGGGGCTTCCATCCTGGTGGTTGGGGCAAACCTCCAGTTGATGAGTTCAACAGGCCTTTGTTTGGTGGTGATGTCTTCGGCCTTGCGGCACAGGGTGGACAAGGAGGGGTACAAATGCACGCGGGAACGGGTGAGCCTGTAGAGAAGAACCTATGGGGTGAGCTGCAGCCACGAGAAGAGGAATCAGAGGAGGAGGAGGAAGAGTCAGAGGAGGAGGAAGAGGAGGAAGATGATGATATTCCTGGCGGGACAGAGACACCCAGTGGCCTCGAGACTCCCGGTGGTTATGCCAGCACGGTGCAGGCGGACTACGGGCAAGGTGTCGAGACGTCTATTGCTGGCGAGATGGACTTACGAAAGGAGCGCCGCGGCTACGACACAGAAGAGTCTAGTGCTCCTCGATCCGCCTACACAATCCTGCCAGAGCGCCAAGTTCGCGCCGAAGGATTCTTCGGCAGTGACAGGGTATATGACCTCAAGCAAGCACAAGCAGCTCAACGAGCAGGCGTGCCTGTTCTCGGCGCCGATGACGATTCACGCAAGCGCAAGAAGCCTGGCGACATCGACGTTGCTCTTGATGTCGACTCGTTGCATAACCACGATGGTATCAGCAAAGACGACCTGCGGCGTAAGTTCGAGGAGGGTAGGAAAGAAGAGGGCATTGGAGCCAAGTGGGCGTATGACGATGACCTGAGTGAGATGATCGCACAGGAGAGCAGGAAGAGACAGAAGACCGAGGCAGAGCTCAAGGAGAAGCGAAGGGAAGGCAAGGGCAGATACTAATATTCACAGACAAGAATTGTCAGACTGTACCATTGATGGGAATTGGGGTTAGTGACCAGGCGTATTAATATCTTATTTATAACGGGGACAGAGCAGCTCAACGGCTAAAATAGGATGAACACCATACTTCTTGAGGTTTGGTGAATGCATCAAGGCCATGGTTGTGGAGTGAATATCAAACGAGTGGCCACGATGAGACTTTCTGGGTTGGAGATGCGCTGGGCTTTCAGTTCCTGGCTTGCTACAGGCAAAACGGAATAAATCCGACAAGTCCTTCATTCGGAATATGTTGCATATGGACTTATATCACAATATGTTGATCTATGGCATCAAAGAGTTGCTTCTTCTGACAGTCATTTCAATTGACGTTGTGTTTGATGACAGTTTGAAACACCAACTTGACCCTCGTAGAAGTCCCCTTTGTCACTGATCTAGATGATCTCAATGAGATTCTCTACTATAATACGAGGCCAACGCCTGTGTTGTCAGTCGTAAAATTGCCGCCTCATTCCTTTGTCAGATTCGTATTTTGCGTACTTGATCACTGTAGAGAGCTTGGCGACTGTTTTGAAAGAGAAACAAACAGAGAGTGACAAGTGAAAGGAAGCCTCACCTGTTAGAAGACGCAGGTACATATGCATTGATCTGTACTTGGCAACGGGTGCGTTCATGTGTGATGTGCATGGACATAACCCCGGCCTGCGGATGTTGGTTCTGGTGCTGGAGCCGTCATGCAAAGCTGGGTTACAGAAAGCGCTAGCCAATATTACAGAGCTAATGTTCGCAACTGATGAAGACGAACACAAAATGCCCTGTGACGTTGAAGCTCGGGGGATATTAGGTTGCTGCAGGATAACGACCACCAGTCTTGAGGTGGTCAGTGGTCAGTGGCCCTGTATCACTCACTATCTCATCGTCTCTCACATAATTAGAAATGAATTGAGCGTCTCGTTAAAGCTACTACATAAGTCAATCTTTCGTTTTAAGAAACCAGCAAAGCCAACAAACAGCTCTTGAGCTCTTGCCCATTGCAAGCTTGCTATTGGTTAACAGTCAATGGAGTTGCCAGCCAGCTAGCTCTACATGTGTCAAAACAAACTAGCGCGGCCAACGCTGAGGCCAGCCAACGGCCAAAAAAAGACATGGAGGCCATCCCATATCGCAAACAGACACATATATGCAGTCAAGGCAAAAAGAGACATTCAGATGAGATTTGCAAAAAAGACATACAACAGCGGGAATTCGCTGGTCGTCACCGACCCAACTACTAATCCGCCGGTTAGTGGCTTGACTATGGGAGAGCGGACGGGATCCCGTATTTTCCACTACCTTTGGTCGTATGTGAAAGAAGATGGTCACCTTTCAGATTATAGCCACTCGCGCTAGTGCGAGTGAACGAGGTTTCAACAACTGGAATGCGACAGTTCTAGGAGAGTATGTAAGTGGGAGTCATAAGTACCTTATCTCAGTTCACTTTTAATTTTGGTACCTACCTACGCTCTTGATTCTGGATATGAAATCTGCCGCAGAAGGGCTCCATCACCTCGAATTGCATTGCATTGGCTGCAGCCCACAGTCTAGAGTGCCCAACATTCAACGCCTGGACCAAACTTGGAAGTTTGACTGAGGGCGAAATGCGAAGACTCTATTATAAATCTACTAGGGTAGTATGACTGAGCTGAGTAAGGTACATACATGCCTAGGTACCTATTTCAGCTAAAAACCCTCCCTCCCTCCCTCCCTCACAGAGGCTTGCATGCGTGAAGTGAACCAGGTGGGGTCGCAGTGTGGGATAACATCAGATCAGATCGTGGGCGGAAATGGAATGGGGGAATCATGTCGCGACATCGTTGGCCTCGCTGAGAGTTGTTTCAAAAACCTCCAGGGACCACCCACCTCAAGGCAGACGTGATAAAGCAACAAAACACTGTGACTTTGTCGAGATTGACTGCATAACCTTGGCAGAGTTGGGTGAGAATGTTTGAACACTGCCTGATGGCACATTGAGAGAAATGAATGGTCTCTGTTGAGTGTCTAGATAGTACCTACTCAGGTAGTCGCGTGTGCGTGCGTTGCGGGTATAGATTAGTAGATAGATAGTCATGGTTGCTTAGGTAGGTACCTATGCAGGAAACGAGGCGATTGGCTGGCCTGACAACATGAAGCTATCTAGTACCTATTGATCATGCACTGCGTGCGCACTATGGTACGTTTCTAATCAGGCATCTCGCTGATTTCCATCCTTAAAAAGCGCGTCGTATACTTGAGCCTGCGGTTATCACAGTCCTTCACTACGACACAGCCTCATATGGTGGGTGACGTGAGTGAGTGGGTGGGTTCTCATGATGGGAATTGCTTGAGGGTGGTCACTGGTCACCCAATAATTAATTACAAGCAAATTCTGTGATGTATACGGAAAATAATGGCGTCAAGTCGCACAATCCGTCGAGGCCACCGTACCCGACATACCATACAAGAATATTTAACTCGCTTATGCCATGTTAATCTGTTGCCCAACGGCCCCTAATACCCATGAGCTGGCGGTAGCGAGGTGACCATGATGAAGCCACCCACTTAGTCGATAGAGTTGATATCACTCTGATCATCCTTTAGTGGTCGTATTGACACGGTATTAACAGTAATCGTGGCGTTTTATTGGTGTCGAGGCACTTCAATTACACGGCTCATCCAACTCATGATGGCCTCATCATTCTGCCATCAACCTTGGAAAGGTCGTATCACCTTCAACATTCCTTGAACCTTATAAAATCAATGTTTTCTTGCTCTCAAACTTGTTATAGTCAAGACCATCAATGCTCTTTGCATATGCAATACGTTCTGGTCCCGATGTATACGACTGTGAAAGAACTCGGCACGAGTTTTGCATCTTGAAGAGAATAATAAAACAGATACGAAAAGGGCTGGGACATTCATATCATATCTAATACCTGGGATACTGAAAGCGATATGTCTATTTGGACACTGTTCAACCCTTTGGGATAAACACCTCGTCAAACAGCTCATCATACATGCTGTAATATAGACCACCAAGAGTGACCAGGTATTGTCAGGGGGGTTCTTATTTTTGTTTAGTTTGATTAGAACTTGTTTTTGCTATTTACCAATATCATATCATTTACCGTTTAAACCCCAAATCCTATTGCTACTGCTCTCAACCACGTAGCTTCCTCTATCACATTGATCTGGACTGGTCGTTCAGTTTTTTCGAGATCCTTCCACTGGGCATTCACATTTGTGACCTCGATAGATCTCGAATTAATCCATCTCTTTAGAGGGGCAAGTTCAACTTGAAGGAGGCCTCCTTTATGAAAAGGGCTAATGCGTAAAGAAGAGGTTTGATCCAAGAAAATCAAGAGCTTGAGTTTCTCTCCAGTCTTTGATCTTGAATAACATCCTCAATTCTATCGGAATCACCGGCATCTGAAAACATGTCACCATGTCTAATTATTTTCTATCAAATACATTTAGATACCTCCCCTGTACTGATCGTCCATATCTTGGAATTTATCAGACTGTTATGCTGTCCCGTGACAAAGTACCTATTCCATGATTCCATTAATCTGATGATATGCTGTTATCATCCCCAGGACGTCACTTTTGTAGCAATGGCCGAGATCGTTATAACAACCGCCCAGCTTGCCTGAATTTTGATTAGTGAGTGCTAGAGAGCTCTTTTCAACATGTATATCAAGTGTATTCGACTCGCAGCCTTTCAAAGTATTGTGGGGTGCAACGGGTGAATCAGCCTACCAGTCTGGATGGTATTTTGAATTTTCCATCGACAATGCATCTGTTGAATAGAACATATTGACCACCCCCAGATTGTGTAGACTGGGGTCGTTTCGTCAAGACCGAAATTGGCATGACTGCGTGTGTTGCAGTTATTGTGGTGATCATCAACTGTTCCTCCTTACATAACTACCGAAGTAGTCTCCCTGAGTTGCAGATACACCCAAGTGCCAGCCGCACCAACTGAGTTGCGCTTTGCTTGCAATTCCCTTGAATCCGACGCTACAGCAGCGTCTTCAGCTTGTCCTGCATGCCCGCCTAGTCGTGGCTATACTCAAGGTAATCATCGCAATGGTTGCCACTTCATCGTCACACTGAAATCTGTTACACACGCAAACAAACAGCAAAATGCAGGTAGTATAGTTATATAATACAGACCTCCAAAAGCTTGCATGCAGTACAAGCTGCCTCAACAGAGATGAGCTACGAAAACCCAGCAATGTCCACGCCTGAAATAATCCACCCTCTACCTCAATCCTGATCAACCGACTCCGGGCATGCCTTCTCATCAGTGTCCCGATCCCAATAAGCGCCGAAACGACTATAAAAACATAAATTTAATGCCATCCTTCCACTCACGATATCTCCAAGTCTGGCTATATTCCCCACCACAAAATCTCGAGGTGATTCTTCACTTCTTTTTGGAGCTCGCCGCTTTCGTGTTAGCTTTTCGAAACCTGGCCCTCTTCATGGCTATAGGGTCATCAGATTCCCCAAGAGCCACGTTCACACGTCTCTTTCTCAGCGCTTGACGCGTAGTCATCGAATGGGAAGCTTTTGCGCTTTGAGAACCAGTGCTGCTTCGTTCGCCTCCTTTCAAGCTTGCTGAACTATGTACTGGGATGCTTCGCAAGGATATGGACACCCCGCTCTAGAAGGTTGCTTCCGTTTTGCTACACCCATTGCAAAGCCATTTGGGACGAGTGACCGGAATGGATGCTGACTTTTCGATGCAACTAGCATGGTATAGTCGATTTGAGCATTTCTATAAAATTGTTAATAGTGGCTTGCCGTCAAATAGCGTTTGCATTACCTTGTTTGAACAGATGAGTAGAGAAGGTCCGAGAACGGGGAGCTGACACACTGTACACCCATTCGCGCCTCTCGTAATTTGTGAAGCTCGAGGCGACTGTTTTAATGTGACATCCGCCGTATTGACACCGTTCATCTTCGCATCTTCATCCGATTTCAATCGAGCTCGCGCCTCATCAATCAGCTTCCCGGCTTTCTCAACACTGGCGTTATCCAGGACATCCCGCGCCATCAGAACACACAGGTGCTTGCCATACTCGTTCATCCGATAATTCGCACCCACCAGCCAAGAGGCATTCTCTTTGACAAACTTGACCCAAGCACGCCTGAAATATTGTCCAGATGTGACGTTTTCTTGAAGAATAAATGCATCCCACCTGCGAATGTATTCCTTCTCTTCTTTCGAGACGTCGGAGAATTCGCCGATATCTTCGCGATGCTTCTGTAACAACCATGCATTATCCACCACGGGCTTTGGTAACTCCTCACCAGGTTTCAGGCGAGCTTTGCTGACAGGGTCAAAGAGAGGCTGACAAGACTCTGGAATGATAACCTTCTTCTTTTCCGGTCGCGGAATCACCGCCTGAACTGCCGCTGGAGGCTGAGGAGGATTTTCGCCAGATTTTCCAAAGAGTTGTCGTTCGGTGCTGTGCTTCGGTGAAAATCGCACAACATCTTCTATGTGATCTGTACCATAGCGTGAAGTTACCCAGGAGTCATCGCCGTTAACGTAGGCCTGCTGATCAAGCGGTTTTGTGGGTTTTCCGAGCTGCAGCTCTTTCGAAGGCGAGACTGCAGACCCCGAAACATGAGTAATCCGGAACAGCGGCCCTTGACTCGTCTTTTCCAGTGTGTACACATAATTCGGATGGTACGTCATTAGGTGAGCTCTCAAAATTTCCAATGACTCGTTAGCGTTGCCACAGGCACAACACTGCCATGAGAGTAGGTGAACCGGCGCATTAGCTGACAGCATATACGTGACGAAACCCTCGCCTTGCTCAGGTTGCCCTGCTTTATCTCGGGGTTTGCGCTCTTTTCCATGGGCTTGCGCAGTCAGTACCTTCAAGTTGTATTGCTTGTTATTCCGTTTTCGTAATGCTCGGTTAGGAGTGTGGTCGCCTTCTAGCTCTTCCTCTAGATCATGAGAGATGTCATGCGACGAGTCTTCCTCGGCAACATGCCCGTTCACTCCATTCGTCTCTTGTACTCCGTTCACGTCCTCAACCTCATGCATAACCCCATTGATGCAATTCACACCACCCATTTCTTCGTCATCGTCATGGAGACCATTGATGCCGTTGGTGCCGTCTATTTCAGGAATATCATTTGTGAGATGGGTGCTGCTGGTGTCATCAATATCATCCTCAAGCTCGGGTGGGCTCGCGCTGTCGAGAAGATCATCAGATATAGGTTCAAGAACACCATTGGTGTAAATCTCGCCGTCTGAATCGAAAGCAGTAATACAGTTTTTTGCAGTCTTGTCGATTCGTCGGGTACCCGCGGCCCATTTCAATTCTACATCCATCATATAATTAGTCAGACGTTCATGGCGCTGTGGGTGGAATCCGGCTGTGAGCTTGACGGGTTTCTTTATCCTGCCAAAAACCTGGGGAAACTCGCTATGCAGTATCCAATTCTGCTTGGCAATTGCTTGGACAGGCCCTTGCTGGCTAGCGGGGACACCAAGCTCATGGGCTTCGAGAGGCGGCCAGTTGCCATCCTGAACTGAAAACATTTCGACGTCCAATCTATATGCGTTCGAGAAGTCATGTGATGGGTCATCCTGCCTGTTGACCAAGATACTCTCCTTAGGGACAAGGAATGGTTTAGGTGGCTTGATGTAAGCAATCCGGTGAGGACCTGACGGGTTCGTGTGAGAGACAATGTCACAGCTCTGGCTGCTGCGATATAGGATGTGAGTGAAGCCACCGCTCACATCGGAAACGGTGATTTGACATTTAGCCTTAGTTTTGATGATATCGTCTGGGGGAAGAGCATTGAGAGGTCGGACTTTCTTAGAGTCCTTGTGAAAAATCTTGTGTATCTCAACACGTAGAGCCGTACGATCTTCTGTATCAATGAGTGAGGCGTCGCCGTTGGACTGGGAAACCGAGACCTTCTGACGCTTTTGTGGAGGGCCACTGTCATCTTGGCTCTTGGGCGTTGAGAGGGTCGCGCCCATGTTTTTCGCGTTATGAGCAGCTTCCCAGTTGCGCTGGGTAAAGGGAACAGTCCTTGTGAAAGGCTTTTTCTGGGTCATGGCGGAGAAAAGCGATACCTTGACGGTATGAGATGATCCGAGGAGCAGTGCTCAGTCCAGGTAGGAAAAGGTGCGTAATGCGACAGACAGACAGACAGACCGTTAAAGATTGGCCGAGAATGTGAGTGGCTGTGACTGTGCTTGTTGGCAAAGCGTGTTGAAACGTCGCAGTACGTAGTTGCGATTGTGAGAAACAAGGCGTAAGTAATTATATATTAGTAGTTGATGGCCTTGACGCTCATGGCTGATGTGTGTTTGTTGTCGTCATGCGAACCGGTTTGTCAGGGCAGGAAAAATGACAGCCGAGAAAGGCCAGTGAAATAAAGCAGAAGCAACGGATGGAGGCAAGAGCGAGAAACAGCAACGCCACAAACTGCAGAATCGGACCGGGAGGTGAAAAGTGAAGAAGGCGGGATAGAGATGAATATAGTTGAAAAGAAAGAGCGCTTATGAATGAATATGAACAGGAGTGAGAACCTAGGGAAGGCGACTGCAGCTGTGCTGTGTGCGTGTCCTTGGTTGGTACTCGATTGAGGTGGATGTAAATAAATGGGTTAATAAAGGAGGAGATGCGAGAGCCCGGTCGCGTGTGGTGACAATCCAATTCTGTAGGTACCGTGGCAGGTAAGGTCCTACTATAGGTAGTTTCAGTTCAGTGCTGTGGCCAAGGGTACTATCGCTCGCTGCCCGTCGCTCCTTCTGTGAACTGCCCTGTCTGATCCCGATACGCGCTGTAGAGTTAGAGAGCAGGTTTCAGCGGACTCTATTGCATTGAAATGAAGCAGCAGTAGGCGAGAATGAAGCCTGTAGAGCGTCCTCATGAGAAGCGACGGGACTAGAGCTGACAGTAAAGGTAAGGTAAGGTAGGTAACAATGAAGAGCGCGGTAAGAAACGCGTGCCAGTGGCAGGTTAAGAAGCAGCCCTGCCCGTAAGGTGGGAATTCTATCGCGACTCCCTACTACGGACTAGAGCCTATAGCCCTCCTAGCGTCATGCCTGGAGTCACCAACAACACAACCGCCATTCAGAGGCAATAGCCTAGCGGGGTGGATCCACTGACCACAGAACAGTGGAGCGAATTAGAGTCTCTGCTTCAAGCAAAGACTTAACCGCTCGAAATTATTATGCATGCATGCGGGGTGTTGTACGCTGTTAGGCTGTGTGAGCGTGAGTGTGAGCCCCTTAGCCTCTTGTTAACTGCAAATGCAAATGTGTTTCAATCTCGTAGAACACCATAGAGTTCATTTTGTATACCTATCCTCTAACTTGCTATAGACATGAGCCGGTTTCAAGCCAGATTTTCCGATTCAGTCTTTCAGCACTAGGCCTCCTCTAGTGAGAGACCATTTCCAGTGAGAAAGTCTCCAGGATCATGGTCACCCTCGATTATGCAAGTGCCAGGGCCCCTTTAACCTCATTGTACAATGCCTTCATGGATCTTTGATGATCCATCATGAGATGAAGAGGGTCATCATGGCTTGTCGCTGGCGACTCATCTACATTGTATAGGACTTGCAGCTCAGCATTGACTGGTCCGGGGGTTTGATATCTCCTTGGGGGCTACATTGATGGAGGGAAAATCAAATATTTGCTTTTCGTGCCGTCGGCCATGTTTGAGTGCAAAATGATTATCCTGGAGGCAGAAGCAGAGCTTGCTGTGTGTGATGGGGATGAGACATAAACTTCCAACAACATGAAAGACTTGATAGTTAGATAACAATGCTGTACCAGCAGGGTAAAAAGCATCATGGAGTCCTGCTAAGCCAATCCATATTCTTTCTCTTCAATGTTTGCTTTGATATTTCTTGTCCCTCCCTCAGTGAACTTTGAGTCTCGCAAAGCCTTGCCACACCGCCGGTCTATGATTGGCCACGACAGGGCGACTCCGTTCTTGGAGCTCCACACCGACTGAGGTGCGTCACAGTAGGAAGGAAAGAAAACTTAGAAACTTGGTCCTAGATGACAAAAAGACTTAGATAGTATAGCATAAATTAGGGTATCTTTACCTGGGTTAGAATACCTTTTGCTGAGTTTATTTTAACACCCTATATCAGCGTCTGATGTTTTCTTGCTCCCCGAAGGAAAGAAAGAATAAGACGGCGAATGCCTGCTCAGTACGAGATCATTTATAAGAAATGATAAGAGATACTTTATGTAGATATGATGCACATATAGTCATAAAATATACGACTAATCGTTACTGACTAGTTTTTTATTTTCTTTCAAATTTGATATCGTTTTATTGTTGATCAAGCCCTATAAACCTAACTCTTCCTTTTTCTTTCATCCTGTCCTTTCCCCTCACGTCCGGGTGCCCTGTAGTGCCCTTCGACCTTGCCCCTCCAACAAACAAACACCCTAAGTTAACAACGACATCACACTCAGACCCAATCTTGGACTTGCTTGATACGGTCCACCACTTCATGGCCTGACAACAAAACGCAGCGCGCCCAAATACACTCGAATCGATAGCAGCGCTACGTATTGGCCCTATTTGGCACATTTTTCCTAGTACTCTTGAATTCGTCATTACTCGACATCGACTGCGGGAAGCTTCAAGTCGCCAAAGTCGGCCTTGGGAGGTGCGATCAATCCATTCTGCCTTGCTTGCGCCAGCCTGCAATAACCATCAACAGGACTGGCCAAACACTCCCTCTTGTTTGCACGCATTGAGATCAATAGTATGCCACTAACATGATTGCTACACTAGGCACCAGGCATCACAACATGGTCCGAACTAGAGCAACTGAACGACAAAGCGTTCCTGCAGCCTCCCGTCGCAACCTGTCGCAATCTATCACCACGCGTGCTACCCGAACAACAACACGTCCCCTACGGTCGCAGAAGGCTACCATAAGTTATAACGAGTCTTCTTCCGAGGATGGAGACTCCGATCCATCCCTAGCGGAGAGCGAACAGGATGGAGATGCCCAATTCGATACGCGAGCTCGCAGAACCAATAAGGCCAGGTCAGCAAAGGCCGCACACGTACAAACTGGTAGAATATCGAAGTCGCGGGACCGAACGAGGAAACGACCAAAGTCGGCACAGAAGAAAGGAAGCTTGAAGAAGCGACGAGTGTCCGCTGACGCCGAACACGAGCCAATACCTCAAGGCGTCATTCCAGACTGGACAGACCCGCAGATACCTTATGCCGCCTGGACCGATATCTTCTACTATGCAGCTAGTCATGATGACATCGACGTCAACTGGCTGATAAACACTGCCACAACTTGTAAGGCATTCTCAGAAGCCGCCTTGACAGCCATTTATCGTTCTCCGCCTCTGGTCACTGCTGGCAAAGCCAAACGGTTCGCGTCTCTGCTGGATCGCCCACCTTCTGAGACTCGTTTTAATTACCGTGCCAAGATTGAGACTCTTTACGTAGATGTTCATGTGTTGCCTCAAACGTTACTACCAAGAATCCTCCATTTGCTTCCTCGCCTGAAAGAAGTCTTTCTCTTTACACAATCTGATCAACCACCTTACAGGCAACTAGATCAAACAGTAAGATGGCAATATACTGAAGAGATATTCGCCGCCTTCAGACCAGCCGGAGACAAGGAGTCGCATACCATGTTGAAAAGCTGGGAATGGAGCGGAAGCCTGCTTGGAGGGCCTGTGGCGACCATGAAGGATGTTGCCCGTATACATCAAGAGCCTTCATTTGCGCACCTCACCAAACTAAGCTTCACCAATCTTCAAGTCCCTTCGCTCTATAAGCTGGGGCCTAAAGGCGTCAATGAGGAGCAGGAGCTGGCGCTGTACAATGAAGATGGGGCTGTCATTGAGTCGCTGGCTGAGGCGATTTCGCAGTTGAAATCGCTGCAGCATCTTATGTTCAAATCTTCAACTGTCATGAACGATCGGCTTCTTCCACTTTTGCCAAAGGATCTCACTCATCTCTCACTGATCAACTGTTGGGAGGTCAAGTCTGATGAGTTCATGCCATTCCTACACACGCATGGCCGACATTTGCGCAGCCTGAACTTGTCACACAACCAATCTCTAGACATGGTCTTCCTAACCACTTTGGAAGCTGCATGTCCCAATTTAGAGGAATTATACATGAACCTCTCGTACTTCCGCCATCATGAATCCCGGTCTTATACCAACAATGACGCTGACCCATTGTACGACCAAGTGCTATTGCCGCATCAAAAGCCAGAGTGGCCGTCAAGCCTCCGGATCATTGATTTTGAGCATATACGATATTGGAGTGTTGAGACTGCCGAAATGTTTCTCAATTCCCTCATAGATAGTGCTCGCTCTCTGCCAAATCTTCGACATCTTGCGGTCAAGACGATGCTCAACATACCCTGGAAGGCCCGCGCTAATATGCGGCACGAATGGAGGCGGAAGCTGGATAAAGTCTTCCTCCGCCCATACGAACCTCCGCAAAGGAAGTATTCTCTTCGACAGACACAAGAGGAAGAGGTGGAAGCATCTACTCAGATTTTGGAGAGAAAGAAGCAAAAGTCAAAAAGGCTGTCTGATGGTCCATCTCGGCGAAGCAGTCGTCTAGCGGCACACGTTTCGGACTCTGATTCAAGGAACAGCTCCAAAGGTCTCCGTAGTTCGCTTGGTCGGCCAACTTATGCCGAACCCGACACAGATGAGAATGAGTTCGATTCTGAGGCAGAAGACGAAGAAGCCGAGTCCGGTACTGCAGCCAGTCAGACTGGGGATGAGGCCGAGAGTGAAAAGAAGCTTGTGCCGCTTACGATTCAAGGACGCTGTACTACTGTATCCATCGTGTTCGATAACCAAAAGCCTACCGAATTGCAGTACGGTATGGAAGACTTTGTGGATGATGACCGCGCTGAATCGGATGACGAGTGGGATGGCGACCATGAAGAGGATGATGATGCAGTCTTTGTCTGGCGTTAACTGAGCAAAGACTTGTCTATTATAGCTGATCACTTGGGATCAGATAAATTTTCTGTTTTCAGACTTAAAATACAGCATCTTCTGGCTCTTTTGGAGTTCATATCATATTAGTATTAGGATATAGTATGAACGGTCTCGAATCGGTACAACTTGGTTTTGACAGTGAAGTGACAGATGTTCCCACTGGCCATGTCTTTTGATCATGTTTATCAGCCAGACTAATACTTAGCTACTGCATACTCCAATGATTTGGCCACCATAATGTATTATGCGTTCTTTTGAGTGCGCGGCCCAGATTCTATGTCATGTTACGCTGGTTCCTCTCAGGTCAGGTACGCACGAATCCTTGCAAAGCATGGTGGGTGAGAACGGCTTGGACCACATATGAGTGCATTTCAGCTTCGCAAAAACTGGAGGACAGTTGGTAAGTTCTAATCATCCATGAAATTCTGTTGAAATGTGGCCGTGTGCCTTTTTACTTGGTCTTGCGGCATATGGCAACCGAGTCTAGGACTTGGAAGCTTGTCCAGATGCATGAATTGTGATCTGTCCTTGAATGTAGTATCATTGTTTGCTCAATCAGAGTCTGACAAAGCCACGGCTCAATTTCTAGGTCGCCATCAACGCGTGGACTGCTGGTAAAATTCAAACTTGTCGATTCTCCCTCCCTGGCTTATCCCTTTAAAGACGAGGAGGCAGCTTTAATGTACCAAGCCGGAAGAGTTAATCCGGTGGCCTTCCCTTACACCGTTTTGATGACCAAGAGGCTTTCGCTTGATCCAATTGGATATAGGTATCTTATGATCTCATCGGTACGCTGAAGCTGCCTCCTCGTCTTTAAAGGGATAGGGCAACTTTGTTTCGTACTATCGAGACTGTGTGGGGTGGTGTGTAGGTACATAAGTGAGATTCATGAATATTTGGTCACCGACACGCTGATAAATTGCATGCAATTAGAACCTATAATGCATTTTATTAACTTATTTCCTAGTTAAGTGTTTATGATATTGGCACATGAGTTTGAGATACCGGCGCATCTTATCAGTGAGTATGATGGATGCCTCAGTAAATGAGCACGGCTATCATGGGAGAGGCACCTTATAAGGCTGATTAAACGCGCTGGTATAGTTCACACTCCAAAGGCAACAGCTGGGCTGAATTCACACACGACAGGCTCATCATCATTATTATCTCTATACAGCTAGCTGTTGTACAAGCAGGACGTCTCGACTCGATGTAAACATGAAAATCTCCAAAGTCTTGAGATTTCTCATGACCAGAAGCAAATGGAAGCAACGCTTACAGGAACCCAGTCCTGCATATTCGACAATCATACAAGCATAAACGATAAACCTTTAGCGCCACGTTCCCAACATCTTCTGGCACATAGTTTTAAAATGCAGCACCACCCATGCCTTCACCAGCCAGGTTCTTCATGCTCTTCTCGCTCAGGTCACTCCGCATCTCCCACGCTCGCGAGTCACGTTCGAGCCTATTCCACGTGTACAGACTTTTTCGTAGCCGCTCTTGCTTCGCATGCAGTTCATCTCTCAACTTCTCCTCCTCATCCTTCAGCTTGCGATAATGTGGCTCAAGTTCTCGAGTTACGCCAAGAGCCAGAGGCGTCATGGAAGGGTCCAACTTGCCGCCGGGGATGATGGGGGGGAGTGTCGCAAGCATGGATTGCGCCAAAGTCTGCCGTGCGCTACCAGCATGTTGAGCCGATGGCCCAGTCGGAGGATTGAACGGTCGAGATTGCGTCGTTGTCGAGGCTGACGATGTATTTGACGGAGTCGCACGTGGGCCAGTGGGAATAGCTGAAGGTCCACTGGGAGTTGAAGGAGTCGGTGAAGGTCCTGAAATGTGTCTTGCTGGTGCTTGATTCCAGCCACCTCTGCCTCCTCGGGGGGCAAACCCACCTCTAGCTGGAGGCACATAACCTCGTGGGCCAGCTGGGGGGACTGTTGGGCTCGTGGTACCTGAACGTAGAGGAGGAGCCGTAGGTGTCTGAGTCCGAGCGGGAGGAGGCAGGGCTGGTGAAGATACTGGCCCTGCGGGATTTCTGTTTGCTGCAGGGCCGGTTGGAGGAGCTCTCAGAGCTGCAGGTCCTCGTGGCGGTGATCGAGTGGGGGCTGATGTGTTTGTATCGTAAGGTCCACGCTTTGGTGTCTCCCTTGGTGGTGCCGCACCAGGCATGGTATGATGATGGGGAGACTCTTCTCGAGACTGAAGTGGTGAACGAGCTCTCACGGAACTCGGTCGCGGTGATGATCTTCCAGAAGCTGACTGAGAAGTGATCGCAGATGAGATTCCAGATTCTCTCGGCGGGCTGACGCGCCTGTATGACTGCCATCGGTCATTTCCGCGACGACTCATGGAACGCGAACGTGGTCTATATGAGCCACCACGAGGACCTGTCACGGGAGACCGCACAGGAGGAGTTCTGTCGCGGCGAATCACACCAAATGGAGACCTAGATCGCCGCCTTTTGTCAGTTAGTCCCACGCTATCAACATGGGGCAAGCAAATTCACCTTTCGTCACGCCGCTCAAAGTCACGTCCCCTATCGCGTACTCTGTCACGGTCCCATTCTCGATCTCTGACCCTCTCACGATCGCGTTCCCAATCTCTGCCAGTGGCAGGGGACCGGGGCCTTTCATATCTATCCGCTCCACGTGGGGGAGAAATTCTCCGGGATAAACTACGTCGAGGAGACGGCCGCCGCATAGACCTACTACGCTCCCGCCGGCGCGGGCTCTCGCGTTCTCTTGATCGCTCTCGCCGGTATCGGTCTCCTCCACTTCTCGACCTACGACGTGGTGGATATCTGCCCGGTACATAGCTATCGGATCCAGAAGGAATTGGACTCCGGGGACGTGGACTTCTAGGTCGAGGGCTCCTTGCTCGCTCCCTAACCGGACTTCTAACCCGCCTAGGCGACCGGTCTCGAGGAGTGGGCCTCCATGACTCTCCAGCGCCGTATCTAACGACTTCCCCATCATCAAATCTTTGTTCATGTCAGTGTTTCGTTCGGTAATGATGAGGCTTTGTGGATGTGAAATAGAGAACGCTGTGAAAACAAAGAAAAACAAACGGGGGGAAACCCCCCCTCCCCAGACGAATGAGCGAAGTATAATTGGCGTACTGTGGCCTGCTGAACCGTCATGGTCCCTGCCAGTATCTGGCAAAGGTCACACCAAATATTGTGCGACGGTCAAGGATCAATAGCAAGGCAGGAGTATGGTCTCTGCCTCAGGCGATTCTAGCGGAATCTCGGGTATTTCAGCGGACGGTCCAGAATATTGTGATCATACGGCCAGCGTCGCTTGACACGCTTCCAAGCATCAGTCGCCCCAGCAATTCTCTCCATCCTCGCTCTGAAAAGCATGTGGATTGGGGCGAAATGCCGGCAAAATGGGTGAGAACCCAGCAGCATCTCCTAAGGCATGGGCTGGTATGGGTTGATCAAAAGTTCTGACTCCCCAAGAACATTCCAATATGCATCCAGGGTAGAAATCCGAACAACAGAGATACCGAAGCGATGTGCTAAATGTGGATGGGAATGTAGCCGGATTGTCATCCCTATTGGTTCATGGCCTAGTTCATGAAGATGGCTTCGCCGTCCGCAGGTGACCCGGCAAACCGCGCCAATGTGCCAGTGTCGTCGAACAATCTGCACAAGCTCGCCAGGCGACTGCTCGAGCTCGGATGCCTCCTCGATGGTTTCTTGAGAGTCGCTGCCGCTATCCTCTATCCCAATATGACCATCCATCGCACGGTCGCTCAATTGGTCGATTTTCTCTAGAGTTTGGGTCGGGGCCGCAGCACGAGACGTATGTGGACCAAGTCGTATTGCTCAAAGTGGTAGGGTAGGCTACCGTGTAGCGTGTTTCGAGGGCGTCCACGGGTGGTGCTAGAGATGCCGAAATGGTGTCGCAAAACGATGGGAGACGTAACGATGATGGTGATGAAGAAGAAGAAGAACGGAAGATGCAATACATAGAAGCAAACGTTTTATAACTCACCTTCGACCTCGGTCACGATCCATTCTTGCCTTAGTCAGGATAGATATGATGCACGGCAAGTGCTTCTGTCGATGCGTTGTGATTTGGCTTTATGAAAGCGCAAGCACGCGTGCGAGTCGCAAGTTGGGTCAGTGGAGTTTCCAAAAATCGAAGACCAAAGCAGGGAGGTCGGAGATTCAGTATCCCGACTTCCGTGACTAAGGCAAGGTCAGTTAGTACCTACCATGATCCGATAGCAGATAAGCACAGTCTCATTGTAGACATACACATACTACACACACTGTATTGCTTCAAGACCAGGACATACCAGGTCATATTCGTGCGACAGTTAATATGACTTCCAAAAAGGTGACAAATATGACACTGGTACAAAGGCGCTGCCTAAAGGTATATAATAAATAACACACGCAAGGAAAACAGACTCTATCTCCAGTTGCACTACTCACAAGACCTGCTAGAGCAAGAACATTACCCCTATACAAGGGAACACCCAGCTTCTCCTAGCTTGTAACTAACATCGTTTCCGAGACCGCATCTATGACTTTTCATCTTCAGTCATATCAGCATCTGCTACTTCTTCGACCCTCTCGAGAATCCACTCCCGCGCCTCCTTGGCGTGATGCGCCATCATCTTGTTCAGACCAAACATTGGACTACGAACGACTGTCCCGAAACGTCGCTTGTTAACTTTTCGAGTCAGATCAGGATCAGCCCAGCATGCATGATCGCCTGCAATGTAGACTCGTGAGTTCTCTTTATACCACGACGATAGATCTGAATCAAACTCTGACTTGACTGGCCTGAGCGTTCCATTGGCAAAGTTTACCACCCCAGAGATTCTTGACTTGCAATCTATTACGTTTCAGAAAACATTTGATATAGAGACTCATATCAGCAAGTCGGCTTACCTCGGTTTATGAGAAGGACTTTGACTCCAAGATATGCATTGCCAACGCCCATGACGAAAATGTGATCGGCATCATAAAGCTGCAAGTAATTGTCCCACAGGTAACACACCAACGTCTGGATCTGTTCCGAGAGAGCCTTCTCTTTGAAACCAGGTACATAAGAGTCGGATTCCTATACCAACGATTAGAGTTCAACCACTGCTAATAAATGTGATCACAGACCTCGTCGTGGGTGACATAGGCTGGGATATTGACGTCCATGACACCGAACTTTTGATCAACTGCCCAGTCAATGTAGTCTGTTACACCATCAACCTATTCTCATCAGTTCTTGCATCGCGTATCATGTATAATATCTACTCACCACCCAGGCATTGTGAGGATCGACAGATCTGTCTATGACATCTGGCTGAGCCAGAAGCTCGGGACTAAAAGATGGTGTCAGTAGTCAAGACCCAAGTTATAGCCCTCTCCTCATGCAATTGACTTACGGATCGTGAATGATAATGAGAACCTTTTTTTCCTTATGGAGGCCTGGTGTCACCAGGACCTGGTTCTCGTATGACTTGTATAGATGTTCGCGCTGGATGTAGAGAGGTATCATGTTGTGCTTTGCTTGCAGAACCTGTCTCTGAGCGTTTCTGATCACGTCATGTAGGCGGCTGGATATCGTTGGCTGGATGTCGGTAGGAATGCGAACAATGCCTGCCCTCATACACTCCCAATATGGGGCCTGATGAGCTTGAACTTTGGCAAGTATGCGTGCGGCCTCCTTATTGATCTTAGGAATTTCCATCTTTGGTGGTGGCTCACCCATGAGCGTCTTCGCAACAGCCACTGCAGACACCGAGATAGCCTTAAGATTGTAACCTCCCTCTAGACACACTGCAACCTTTCCGTCAGCCAGGGACATCAACATGTGTGTCATATGAGCGTAGCAGCTAGGAGAAACGAAGCAGCCCCCTAGCTCATCGCCATCAGCAGCATCAAATCCCGCAGAGATAACCACGAGGTCCGGATTGAACTCTTTGGCGATAGGCATCACAATCTTCTGGAATGCCGCCATGTATTCCCCATCGCCCATGCCTTGGTCGTGCCAGCCGATATTAATGTTTTTACCAAGTCCAGCATCTGTTCCGCATTTGTCGATTCCACCATCCGGTGTCATATCATTGGGGGGTTTACCGGGATAGAAGAGACCGTTCTGGTAGACGTGAAGAGAGATATATAAGACGTTTGGGTCCTGATAGAAAATGTTTTGGACACCGTTACCATGGTGGACATCCCAATCCAGGATGAGAACCTTTCGGCATATGTCTGGATAGTCCTGTTGGCAGACCCTGACTGCTACTGGGACGTTGTTGAAGAAACAAAACCCCATTGGCGCATCAAACTCTGCGTGATGGCCTGGTGGCCTGATCACGGCGAATGCGTTCTTGACTTGACCAGTCACGACGTTCTTGCAGGTTTCGATGGCTCCCCCGGCTGAAAGTAGGGCGGCCTGATAAGACATACTACCAACATAGAGAGATTCCCGCCCTTGATCATATTGCCTAGTCAGTTCTCGAAGCTCGGCCGAACTTATCTTGTCAAGGTTTTCTACCCAACTAAAGTGATCAGGATGATGGGCGAGGCAAATCTCCTCTCGGGTGGCAGCACGAGCAGGTATGCGCCACATATAACGCGTGGGACACTCCCGCATTATTCTTGGCAACTCTGCCTCGGGGCCTGTATAGACGAGGCCAACCTTCTTAAACGCCTTGAATATCTCGTGGATGCGACGGGGATCTTCAGGATGATGTGCGTTGGGTGAAAAGTCCGCATTCATATGCAACTTCATCCGGTCATCATAACAACAACCTGTTGGCAGCAAACCTCTACGACGCATCTGGTCGAAGGTTATATCTTGAGGTGGTGGATCTTCATCGTCCTCGCATGGATCCTCGGATGCCGTATCATCGTCGTCGATACTGGTGTTGCTAGTACGGATGAACCCGTTAGGCGCTTCTGCATCCTTCATTGGGTGATCAACAGCATCTGTGATACTTGTCTCCATGGCAGGCAATCTCCAATATCCTCACTGAAGGTCTGACGACCCCAGGAGTTGCGAATATGCTTGAGAGAGCCAAAGCCTGTGGATTGCTGAAGTAAATAAACACTAGCAGATGGATCTATGCACAAGTTAGAAAGGGTATGGCCGAGTTTACGAGCAATTGTTGACCATCATTGTCTGGGAAAACAAAGGAGGTGCTCGAGGACAAAGGTAGGTTGCGTGTTAGCGAAGTGAATTACATGAGCCAAAATGATATACAGCTGGTCATTGTTTTCACAAGCGTACAAGGTCCTTGATTCACTTGTCACTCAGGCAAATGCAAGGGCATTCTGCCCAGAATCGCAGAACTGAGTGCATCAAAGCACTTAGAAGGATGTGAAAGATGATGATGCCAACACGAACAAAACACTTCACTTACCCCTGCTAAGTATGGCGCGATCGCAACAGCGAGGAGAAGTTCCAAAGACGTGAGAGCATACGCTAGCCTCTTATAAAGAGGTTCTTGATAACTGAGATATGAGTAAGTATAATGCTGAGTGGTGGGTTGAGATGCGCGATCGGGTTTAATCGCGGTGGTTGATATTAGCTCTGAGATTAGATATATGAGATGGAGTGGAAGGAGAAGTGAGGCTCAGCTGTGGAGGTTGATTTTGGCGTGTGGGCTCCCCTATGGTTTCAGGCGCTACTGGCCACTGAGTGACCCGCGGCCGACCTCCATCGATAAGGCACCTTACTTTCTACGTCAACTTCCATACCTAGGTAGGTACTACCTAGTGGGGGCTACTGCTTGGCCGCAAACAGTTGATTTCCTTTAATCCATAGGTACCTTGGGTAGAAAAGGCATTGTTCCTCATGTATTTGCTGATCATGAATCGTTGGTTTGGACTGCGACTACTAAGCATGCCAGATCCTACAAACAGCACCTAATAACAGCAGTAATTCACAGTCGACTAGGCAAGGTACTAAGTTAATGCACTGGTGAGAACGTAGCATTTAACATTGGGCGGTTCAGGAGACACTACGGCCATATACTCAAGCAGGGAATCCGTTTCTAATAGATGAGAAGCCTTAGACTTAATTTCGACCACATCTGACGATCCACGTGCAGTAAGTACCCCAACAACTACCGCCACAATCCATAAACTTCATGATTAACCAAAGGAGCGAGAACATGTCTATTGACTACACTCAAGCCTAAGCGAACGAAACCATATACCTACCCTCCATCCTTGTCTGTCGCTGGACATCCTCCAGATAAGATCCATCATCCCCACGAGGCGAATAGTGAGATGAAGACCGAAGCATCCGAGCTCCCCCTGGCAATGTCCCATCCAGACTGGCATCACTTCCAAACTTGACGCGTTCAGCGTCGCGCTCATCATCCCAGTCAATCACACCTCCTAGGCCATCCAGAGGCAAAGTAGGCATGTTCAAGGACCATTGTCGCTCATCCAGGACACATTGTGTTGACACCGAGATAGATTCTTGGTCGAAAGTGAGATTTGGTTGAAGAGACCGAGCTTCCGTAATGAGGCGTTTTCTAGGGTAGCTATAGATGTTTTCAAACAGATGCATGAGATCTTTAGGGCCAAGCTTGCAGTAAGTCTTTACAATACGGCCCCAACGACTCTGATCCCGCCAGCCTCTTGCCAAGGAGTCAGGTCGGTCGACAACATCATAAAGATACGAATCGCAGCCCTCCTAATGGCATATCAGTAATGAACCCCGAAAGTCTGAGTGCAAACTTACATATTCGTCTTGACTAGGGTCAAGCCGCGGGCAGAGATAGTGGAGGACGACATCCTTCATGGTTTCAACCAGGTCCATCAGCTCTACCAGCTCGCCTGTGGAGTACAATCGAAGTTGGCTCAGTCTAACGTCATCCACACCAGGCTCTGGAAGGCCAACACGAGGTCGGGGGAAGTCTCCGTGAAAGTAGAAACCATAGAGCCACCATCGATACATGGCTCTGCGGAACCTCTCAGCCTCGTACTCGCGGAGCAGACGACAATTTTCGGGCTCGTGAAACCATCTCATCTGAGGGAACCTGGCTTGCCATCTTAGGACAAGGGAACAGTAGCTGAGAAGTGGCTTCAGATCATTCTCAGTCAGAACAACGGTTTTCAGTGGTTGAGCGCGGGGTATGATGGGTTTGCCTGGCTTGTTCAGCGTGATGAATCGTTCAACAGCGTCCACTGACACAGCCGGCTGATGCTCTGAACGCGGAGCTAACACCATTCCAGTGTCTCCGAGGAATCGCCTAAACACGACTCTGCGTGGAGCATACAGTCCACCGCGGGAATCGAGATCCTCAACTGAAGCCGTATAAACCTGAAGGAGCTCATCAAACGGACTGAACTCCCTGACGAGCACAGGAAGTAATATCGAGGCTTTTCTCTTGTCAAAGAGCTCGTTGAGCGTCCTGTGAGTGGCGCAAAGGTTGAAAACACCATCCAGGTCTAGTTGTTGATAGATGTCCAAAAGGATCTCAGTTGGAAGCGCAGTAAGGCAATGGTTGTTGGGCATCTTTGGTGCCATGTTTACAGACGTTAACATGGTTGGACGTCTTATAGAAAGGGTTTGGGGATAGATGGCAAATATATTCGGTCGAATTGTGAAGATTGGGTTTTGGAGTGGACAAAATATCTGCAGGTAAAGACGACAACAACGGTCCTCGTCCGTACACCACGTACGCGATTATACAATCTCACTACAGAACCAGAGTCGCCGGTTTGACGGGTGCTATGAGGAAGTTAGGCATAAAATTATGCCTGGAAAGGAGAAGAAAAGAACGGACCTGATAGACTTTGCATTTTGTTTACTTGCGGTGGTAAATTGATACAGGTTGTAGAGGAGCCAAGATTCAAGAAAATCAAGTCGCTGTATCCTCGAATTGCACTCGCCTTCAGCGGGAGACAGTTGATATGAGAAGAGTGTCGTTATGAGAGCAGCCTGGCCCTCGTCGCTTCAAGGTAACTCACTGTTGAGTCACCTAAAGCATCAATGGTACGGGGCTTATTGTTCAGCCACCCCGGCGCTGGGGCTTGAGACGGAAGTAGAGATGCACACAGGCATCGGTTTTTGGGTGACTGTGATTCTCATGGCTGTATTCAAGTGCAATGCTTGTCCGCAATATGCACTGATTGAATATACAGTGAGGATGAGGATGAGGATGAAGAAGAAAAGGGGGACGACTGATATAGGTAGGTCAATGACAAGGTCGCGACTTGGGTTACGCACTGATAACAATCTGCCGAGTTTCTTCCGGGCGGGCTAAGTGATGATGCGATACCTAAGGTAGCCTTCAGGACCTAACAGCCTTGGACTAAAACTCAGTACTTTTGATTACTTTATAACCAGGCGAGTGACCGGGGGAGTACAGTTAGGGAGGACGAAATAAGACGAACGGTGTCGTTAGCGGTAACTAAAGTATAATATTCTCTCTTTTGGCAAATAAAAACGCAGTATGACCTAAAACTCCAACACCCCGTCCCGGCGTCCAGATCGAATGGATCGAGCCAGTAAGTACTTGGTTATATCGGCAGGTAAGGTATCAAAAGGTTTAGGCGAACAACATCTTGGTATCCAGCTCATCCTTGGCCGGTCGCTGGCCGCCAACAGATCGCAGTCCGAGGTCGCCCTTCCTGACCCGTCTCTCCACCTCTTTCTCTGCGCGGGCGTTGTGTCGCGAAGCCTTTGTCCTTCGGATATCGGCTCGGACCTGGTTTGGTGACACAAACTCCTTGTTTTCATAGATAATAGGTCCACCAAAAGAGCCCTCCTGGATCACGATCGGTGTCAAGACGAATCGGGGGCCGATCTCGACCAGGTTGATATCGGTATCAGGCTTGCCAGATCGAGACTTGGTAGTCTCTTCCTCTTCCTCGCCCTCCTTGCCTGTCGCCTCGACCTCGTTGATTTGATAGTTGCGAACCCAGATCTTGCCATCGACAAAGCTAAATCCCATAACGTGGTCGATAAAAGGTTTGGATTTTCTTGCGCCCTGGGGAACGCCGAAGGTGTGGAGGAAGAGCTCCTTGATCACTCGGAGGTGAGGCTGCTTGTCGAAAGCGCCGTCGAAGGAGAGAACGGGCCGCGAGCCCTTGAGACAGTTACCGGTGAAGTGAAGTTCCTCCATGGTGTGCACTGTTTGGTGTTAGCCTGGATAAAAGCATCGTCTGGTGTCAACTCTTACAGTTCTGGAGGTGGAATTTGATGGTAGGTCCGTTAGGGACTTTGCTAAGCCAAACATACAGATCCTTGCCCTTCCTTGCCTCGAAGAAGAGCACGTTGTTGCAGTTGTAGAGCTCAGCCAGCTCGTTCAGCTCGTACAGCTTTGTCTTGGAGTCGAATTTTGCATCTTTTCGGCTGTGGGGGAGCATCGCCGCAATGTCGTTTAAAAGATGGCGATGTCTTGAGAAGAATAGCAATGTCAGTGGAATGCGCCCTACATCCGAGTCGTGAAACTGCCTACCGGTAAGTGACGCCTCTAGAAGAGAGAATCAGAACCCTCTGCTTGTTCTTCTTAACGCCATTGCTAGGCGCCTCGGCCTTTGTAGTGCTGGACTTGGAGATAGACTTGTAGACAGCAGCCATATTGAATGGATCCCGACGTTGCGATTGGGATCGGTTATCGAAAAAGCTGTGTTAAGTTGGTGATGATGTTACTGGACCAGGCTTTGCGACGCGGCGGACAATTTTCCAAAAAAATTTAAGACTTGAGAGGCAGAGAGGTCGCGATAAGAGAGTGGGGGTCCTGGAGGTATCGAGGTGGGGCCGCGACACCGCTCTAGCAGTCGAGACAAGCCGTGCCAGGGGGCTAGGGGGGTCCTCTAAAGCCCAGGGGACATGGATGCTACTAGTAGCACATGTTTTCTGAAGCAGACAGGCAGAGCCATTCAGAAAGCTTTAATCTAAACCTTAGGAATGCATCCATTACGTGAGATGAGGATAAGTACCTAGAGTAGATCGGACCATGCCTAGCAGTAGATGGATAGCCAACCCATGACTTCACCAGAGTCAGGTAAATATCGTGTGATACCTAATTAAGGACTGCATCCAATGTGATGAGTTGAATGAGAACTGCCCCGCTACCTGAAGACCCTGAGAACGAGCTGTGCACTAGCTACTACCCAGCAAATGAATCCCATACCAAATCACCTACAGGGCCAGTACCTGTTAACGTCCGGTCGAAATTGATCAGCATGACGTGGAGGCGTACACAGATTGTGGCGTTTAACTCGAATGCGGTGCAAGCGAGGTGATGCAGAATGGAAGGTACAGAGGTACAGCTCATTAGGGCGAACATTATAAAGAATTCATTCAGCTACGTTAAGATGACCGTGTCGCAGCGATCGTTAGACGCATCAACCCCAAGACAACCATCATGACAAAAAATAAGAACAAAGGAAAGCCGAAGTAACCGCGCCTTCTGATATCAAAAAAAGACGTATCACGATTCCTCGCCTCCTCCACTCTCCTTTAGCGAGAAGCATTTTCGGGGACAAACGAGACGCCAGGTATCCCAAACCCCCAAAGCCCTATATCCGTCTGCAAACGGCTCTGCAAGGAATTTAACAGCACTTTCCGCCCTTGGCAGCATCGTCGTCGGCAGGCTTGCTCAGGGAGATATTGGTGCCTGCGCCTATGGTGGCCTGGGCGCTGTCACCGCTGTCGAGGGCCTTGCTTGAAACAATGCGATAAATTTCTGTCCATATTGTCAGTTCAAGGGACAGATGGGTTGAAGGAATTGGGTGAATAACGAACCAGTCAGAATGTTCTGGAACGCAAGTTCAACGTTGCTAGCATCGAGGGCAGACGTCTCGATAAAGGACAGGTGGTTCTCGCCTGCAAAAGTGTCAGTAAGAGGGACCCTCCTGTGTCAAGTTCGGTAGGGTTTTCGTACTAGCAAAAGACTTGGCCTCCTCGGTGGGAACAGCCCTCAGGTGTCGCAAATCGCTCTTGTTTCCAACCAGCATAATGACAATGTTGGCGTCGGCATGGTCCCGCAACTCCTTGAGCCATCGTGTGACGTTCTCGTAGGTCTGGTGCTTGCTGATGTCGTAAACGAGGAGAGCGCCGACAGCGCCTCGGTAGTAGGCGGAAGTGATGGCGCGGTATCGCTCTTGGCCAGCGGTATCCCAAATCTGGGCCTTGATTGTCTTTGAGTCGACCTGGATAGATCTGGTGGCGAACTCGACACCGATGGTCGACTTTGAGTCTAGGTTGAACTCATTGCGGGTGAATCGACTGAGAAGGTTCGACTTTCCGACTCCAGAGTCTCCGATCAGGACGACTGCAGGTTCACAATGTCAGTAAGGGGCGGTCGCAAACGTCGGACCAGGCGTGGCCTTTGAGATATGGTAATGACGGCACCTTTGAAGAGGAACTGCAAAGGGGGCCCACAGGTCAGCAACTGGCGGGACATGAAAGACTAAGGAGGGTAGGGAGAGGGGCAAGACGTACATCATATTCGTCGTTGGCCATGACTACGGTGCTGCTGCTTCAAGTAGATTACTGAGAGGAGCCAGGTTGGTGTATCGAAGATGATGGTGAGGTTGAAGGCGAGTGCGCTGGCGCTGCGAGAAAGACAAGTCGACGTCGTTGAGGTGTGGGATGTGGAGAGGGAGAGAATGCGCGGCTCTGGCGATAGGCGGTTGTTTGTACCTCGAACGTCCAGTCCCCGTGCCGAGGGGTAAAGACTGGGCTGGCTGGGCTAAATTCTAACTGGAGCTGCCTATGTTTTTAGGTAGGGGGGGGCCAGGAGTAGGCACCTCCACTACCTTGCCTAGGATCAGACGCCTCTTTGTTAGTGGAGGTAGCCACCTAGCGGTCGCACAAGGCACCCACTCTGCCACTGTGGCCAGGTAGCGAAAGTAGTGCTGTTCGCATCACTGCTAGGTTCCAGTACAAGAAATCAAGGGAATGCAACCTATCCCCAAAAATGGCTGTTCTTGAGTCCCGTCGATTGTTGGTCAGAGCCAACGCTCGCAACAACTCAATTCAAGCCGACTTTTTGATTGGCTTGACTTGGGGGGGGGGTCAGGCTTGGATTGGCTACAAGTCAGCTAATTAGAATTGAATTGAATAAGTCGACTTGTAGATCCCTAGTCTAGCCTAATTAGGCTTAGGGGCCCCACAGGGAGCCTTTTTTCTGCTGACTAATAAGCTAAGATAAGATAAGAAGACCTACCCTAGGTCTTAAGGAATTCTATAAAAAAAGAAGGTAAAAGATACCTACCTATTACTAATTTTACCTGCTGACTTGCTGACTTGCAAGTCAAGACCTAGGTAGACTTGACTTGTGGCTTTTTTTCCTGACTTGCAAGTCAGGGGGTCGGGCTTGAATTGAACAAGTCGACTTGAGTTGTTGCGAGCGTTGGTCAGAGCTACCTTACGTGCCTTAGTGTGTAATTTGCCAACTTAATATTAATGGATGGAATAGGCAACGACAAAGAAGGCTTCAAGTCGTAGATGTAATTGTCAGCTACCGAATCCGGACACATTCTGATGCGATAGGCCAGGACTAGTAACCGTATGTGTATTTTGGAAGGATGGCTGCATCATCTATATTTCTTCTAGCACATATCCGTATAGCTGGGTTTCCACACTGCCTGGAATAGGACTAACCGCATCAATATCGCTCGCTCCCATTGCAACCTACAAATTGATCGCTGACCGCTTTCAGATATGCAGTACCATTTTGTTTTCAACCCGATAGACTACTCCTTAACAAACCTGGTCGTAAATTATTATGATGTTGTAGTGTTAATGCACACTCTTGTAAACTCCACTGGCCCTTTTCCTCCTTGTGTTTGCAAGCACCATAGAGTTAAGCATGACATCAGAACACTTTGTAACCATAGTGATTTGAATGAGGAGCCAAGGCATCTCTGGATATTGGCCGCTCTTCTTGATTATGAATCATGAAGTGATGGGTGCTAGGAATATGCCTACCTGGCTGCTGCTTGCCATACCAGGTAGTTCATTATGGGTGGAGTTCATGAAGAACGATGGATCTTGACAATTGTGACAATCTAAAACTGAACCCTACTCCTTTGGCAATGAAGACGCCGAGAATTTTGGTCAATATGCCGTATGGATGTCTCCAACAAAATTCGAGGCGTCATTAGACGTTTCAAGCCAAAAAACAGGTGGATGGCCTCGATGAAGTCGGGGTCTAGGTTAGGTTATCTAGACAAGCAAGGAAGAGTGCAAATGAAAAGGACGGGAAAGACCAAGGATTTAGAGCTGACACATGCATCGATGATGATACGAGTCTCTGATAAAGCACTTGCCCATGCAGATAATTTGATCTCCAAGTTGCAAATGAGGATTTATCTAGATCTTGTAGCCACACCTTACTTAGGTGCTTTAGATACCTACCTAGTAGTACCTGATGGAGAAACAAATGCAAGACGCCGATGAACTAAATCACTCACGTGATCTCGCGACACTGGCTAGCACTTTCCAAGCAGCCCAGGCCAAGCCAGTCCCCACACGCGCCCAGCCTGAGCCTGAGTGAAGCTCTAACCTACCTACCTACCTTAGGTATCTCAAGCTGCTTACCTTAGGTACTTTGAATGTTAGAGAACGGAGAAAAGAAGAGATAAAGGCCGGCCCGCCATCTCATTTCATTCCTATAATTTCTCTCTCCCCTCACCGAAGTCGGATTTTGTCATTCAAATTCGGGAGTTCATTCATCGCGTCAAGGTGTCAATAAAAAAACAAACTCACGAACTCAAATCAACTCTATTCAATACGAAACATACTGTATTCAACCGTATACCTCAGTGAGTTTGACTTCCCCACCTTGTTCATTGTAAAACCACGACTAACTTCATTTCCTTTCTTAAGAGTGGGAACGTCCCATCAGCGGCTCTTGTCGGTTGAACCTTATGATACACATGAAGAGCATACGCCAAAAGACGCCAAAATGGATGACTCCGATAGTGAATCAATAGTCTCCACCATCGTCAGTGAGCATGACTCTGACGAGGAATGGAACGTGAACGAGATCTTGGCCGAATGGCCTATCGATGGCCAACTACGATATCTCATCGAATGGGAGAACTTTGATTTGTGCGAGGCAACCTGGGAGCCTGTAGAAAACCTGAGCAATGCCCTCCTGGAAGGTTGGGAGAAAACAAAATCGCGGGATGATTTTGATATGTTCAAGAACATCCGAGATTGGAAGAATGCTGTCAAGTCCAAATATGCTGCCAAGCTCGACCGCCACCAAGAAAGAAATCGGCGCAGAAGGCTGAGAGGCGAAGAGGAAACCTCGTTCACAGAGATGGAAGATCATCTGAAATGGGCTGATCGATTTCCGGATGGTGAAGAGCCTAGTGGTTCTGTCGTCTCTAGTCCGTCTGTAGCCACAGACATAGATATGGATGCTGAGGTCGGACAACTGTCAGAACATTCTTTCGACAAAACACAAAGAGCTTCCGTAAGCTTAAGTGAAGATAGTTCGCCAAAAAGTAGTCGTCAAAACAGCATAGCATCACTCCATCATCCTTCACGACCGCCAATGAGCTCAGCTGCGACTACAACTACAGCCTCATCCACATCCGCAACCAGTCAGAAGCCACCACTGCGACGGCAATCAAGCAAAGTCCTTGCTGATAATAAGAGACCACCACAAAAGCCAGTGGCTTCAAGCAATCTCTTGTCATCAAAGTTCGGCGTTCTTGGACCGATAAAGCGGAGCGATAGTCACCTACGCAAGGGGCAACCGACAAAGGCTCGCAAGACCCGGCCTGCGCAAGCCTTCACAGGAAATGTATTTTCAGGCGGCACAGTGAGAAAGCAGCGCACGACTCTCGCCGAAGCTGCTAAAGATTCCACGAAACAGTCGAAACTTTTGAAGCCAAGGTATGTGAATCTCATACAAAAAGCAGGCCGCGACAGAGAAAGCGCTGCACCTGCAAGACTACCGACAGACCTCATCTCTCTGAACCCAGCAGAGCGATCTGCCAACGGTCTGACTGCCTTACCGCTGCGCCCCGAAATTCCGAACGAAACAGTCAAACCCCTCCGACAAAACAAGAACTCTACTGAAACCATCCACGAGGCCCCAAAGTCAAAGCCCAAGAAGTCAATTAGTTGGGGCACCGTTGAAGAGGCAACTATACCCGCCCGTGGAGAGAGAGAGGAAAGTCTCTTCCTACGCGAGGATTCTCTCATTCGAGCGACGACCCCAATTAAAATAGAAGATGACTCTCGTGAAGCCGAGAAAACCACCGGGCCACAGTCCGAGTCGACCTTCCAGACGAAGGTCTCAGACAATCAAGAATGTTGGGCTGGGAGAGCCCCTGTTATGAACGATGAATCGAGCTCTTCTAACAAGTCCATCACCACGGAGGTGCAGTTTGGCCCAGGAAGTCGGGAAACATTCTCGGTTATTTTTGAAAGAGACGAGGATCAGAATGAGCAGCCTTGGTCGGGTATCTTTGAACAGCACCCCATCCTAATTTTCACACACTCTTGTATGACGGAGGACTTCCGGTCTCAAGAGAATTCCTTAGCTGCTGCTAAGCTGGGCACTGGCTCAGTGATAAGCAGTGACGACTCAAATAGCTTGGCTACAGTTGCGAATTGGCTCTGTGTAAGGTCTGTTGGAGTCCTCCTGTATCATCAAGAACTGTGCATCTTCCTATATGCATCGTTTAAAGAGTCTGTATCGCTACATTATTACTTGTTTCGGTCTTCTCCTCACCTGACAACGCGCTCGCTTGCACCAATTGTACTTCCAGAGGGCGTTGGCGGTGGCGATGTCCTGCCACAAATGATACCGACAGTTTTCAACCGACTTTTGGGATTCCAGTACGAGCAATTACTACCAGAAAAGGCCCTCATGGATTATAGCAACCACAACTTCTTCCTGGTATTTCCAACGAATGCTGTGGAAGAAGCTCACTTTCTGAGCGCATGGCTGCGAAGCTGCAACCCTCAGTGTAGGTTGCTTTCTAGCCTCACCACTGGACACTGGGCTAGCTTCAGGAAGCTAGGCCAAGGCGTGGTCATCGTGCATGAAGAAGCAATATGGGCTACGCGACTGTTTCCTTCAGTCTGGACTGTCCTTCACAACGTGCCAAACTTCAATTTCCGCCTCTTTTCCATATCTCTGCAACCTTCGCCCTTTTATCCCTCTCTTGGCCAACCATCCCGGATTGGGGATGTCACTCTGCAAACTATCTGCGGACAAAAGAAAGCTGTATTAGTTACTCCCAGTTTTGTTATCTCACAGCCCCAGCAGGCCTGGGCTTTCTTCAAGTGGGCTTACAAATATTGGCAGCAACATCGCGGCGCTTTTACGCTCATCGTATGTGCCGACTTTGAGAACTGGGTGCACGAGGTAGCTGTTGCGGTCAAGGAAGACTGGGAGACACATCTAGAAAGTACCCGAGTACGCGAAGAGGACAAAGCAATAGCGGAGAAAGAAATCGATGCTCTTTTTAAGTGCTCGCAACATATCAGAGAGCTAACAGGACCTTCAGACGACGATCAATCGGTTGTGGTGTTCGCCCCTGATTCGATTGATGGCAACGATGAGCAGAGTCTTGTCAATTGGTATGGGTGGTGGTCTATTCTGAATTTAGACCAGTATCGGCATTTCACCGTGGTTGGATCAAGCCCTGATGCTGCCATCCAGAGACTCACTCACCAGATCCGGATCCCCCAATATACCCCCTCAACTTCGGGTAACCCAGACGATGTTTGGGGAAAAGTTAACCCTGCCGGCTCCTCCCTTGTCGCGCAGAATCAGTCAGCTGTGGAGAGAGCACCTCAGAGAAGACTACAATTAGTCCCCCGTGATGACGGAGTATCGTTCAATGACTTCCTAAAACAACTGGAAAGCGATATCCGGGACAGGTCTTGGGGCCCTCAGACAGTCTTCAATCGCCCCATCTCTTACTGGAATAGGGATATGGCTCATGAATTCCCTGAGTTTGAAACATACGAAAGATGTCTTCGCTATTTTAACGGAAGAATTCATGGCCATACCTTTATCAATACTGGTGTGGCATTCTGCTACACGATTGAGGGATCCTGGAAGTACGGCGACAATCGAGAAACCACTAACAAGAATCGACGGCCGTGGATTGCTGTATACAGACCTGTTGAGGTATTCAGGAAGCCTTGGCATGAAATGGAGCTGATAATATGGGATCCTGTCATGAAAATGCCGGACAATGATCCATACGTTTACGATGGGCAACTTATTGAAGCACAACGCGAAATGATACGGCTTGCTGAAGGGTCTCACAACAGATTGCCGCTAGTGAAAGTATGGATTAGGGGACCAGATGTGATTCCAAAGGGGCTGACTGACCCTGTCGATATCACTATCCACCAGCTTCAGCATCTTATGAAGAATCTGAAGGCATCTATTCCAGCCGGACAGCTAGGAATGAGGTCTCAGGGATGGAGGGAAGTCAGGTCAGGTAGTGCGCCCATCAGATCATGGCCACCCTCTCCACAGGCAATGGACATTGATGAACCTACGGGGACAGATGATGCGGCAGATGAGTACCTGAAGATTGTCTTCCATGCTCCTCGTGGGAAGAATATGGATCGGCCGACCAAATGCAAAAACCGCCTCTTTATACATTGCGAAAATAAAAGGAGTGATGGGTACCGCGGAAGAACGATGGATTTTGTCTTCAGACCAACTCTGGACTGGTACGATGAGCAGGTACAAGAAGGCCGTGGTTTCGAGCATATTAGGGTTATGCCGTGGCCAGCCTTTTTCTCGAAACACCTCATCGAAGTCCCTGAGCGACCCGATGTGGGCTCAGAGAAGAGAGGTAAGGAGGCAAGAAAATAGGGGATACCGCATGGATGAGTTTATTTTTGCATGATACCATGACGGATGGATGTGTAGGGGGTATATTGGTATGATTATGTATGACGATAGCGTACTGTAAAGACTAAATGTACATTATGAAAGCTTTTCCGAGAGCGACACATATGATATGAATTGCCATTTTTATAGCCTGGTTTCAGAAGTAAATCATCTTGCCGAGGCAGGGAAGTTTCTCGTGCTTAGCAAGACTCCCTTCACACGCCGTATGTTATCCCGCACCTTGCGGATTTCGTCATCTGGCTCAGGCTTGCGTGAGCGGCCGTACAAGTCATAGCCAGTACTGTGATCGGGGTACGCAGTATATGTCATTGTGTCGAGGTCATCCCGTAGCATATCAACAGCAGTTTTGATCTTATCCATACCTTCGCTCTGGGAACGGTATTCATCCTTCAAGCCAGAAAGAGTCTTGTTCAAACTACCCAGTTGATTGGTGTTATGTTTGGCAGCTGACTCGTTATTCTTGGAGTCTGTCATAGCTGTCACAGAGCTTATCGGGAATGTGGTTTGAGTACCCATGTCCCTGTGGAACATCTCCGTAGGGTCTTCGGCATCGCTCTCCTCCTCGACTGTGGCGATGGGTTTCTTGGGGGGAACCTCGGAGACGGTCTTTTCAAGCTTTGCGACGAGGGCATCGAGTTTTCGCGAGGTTAGATCGTGGAAATCTGTACGGGCTTCGGCCTGACTGTCAACCATGGGCCGAATAACGTAGCGACTTGTGCCATAGATGAGGGTGGAAAGGCCGGTGACTGCGTAAAGGGCGTTGAAAAGACGCTCCTTTGTAACGAGAGGGGGAGGACGGGGTGCCTTTGCAAGGAATTCAGGGTATGTGACGACTGGGGGTCGGTCGACGGGCGGATGGGAAGCTGGTGTTGGAGGGAGAGTTTCGGTGGGTGTCGGAGCATAAGAACTGGTTGTTTCTGGGATTGGCGCCTTGGGATTGTTAGCATAGTGCATGGGCGCAAGATAAGAAGTAGTAGAAACCTCTGTTTCTGTTGTGGATTCGTCTTGACCAAGAAGCGCGTGTATTTCGGCTTCGTCAATGCCTTTGGACTTCAAGAACTCGACCTTCTTCTCATGAGGCGCGTGTCGCACGGCGTCATTCTCGAGAAAGCGTCTCGCAACCTCGATCTTTTCTTGACCGTCTGTGGTAATTTCTGGCTGTGATGTCTCTTCTGCTGTTACTTCTGCCGCTGGCGCATCAACTTCTGATGTTGAACTGCTCGCGGATGGTGTCGGGGCCGGTTCGGTGTTTTGGCTATCGATCTCATCGGATTGCGCCTTCTGCCAGGCTGGGATGGCGGGATTGGCATCTGAGTCGCTCATGTTTGATAGTGTCACGCGACTGGTTACAAGACTGGAAGATTAACGGAAACACTGAATTAAGGTAGATGATTGAAAGGAAATGTTTGTGGTTTCCGAGGCGTTGGCAAGGCTCGGCGAGGTAGGCACATGCCTCGGTACTCCTGCCGATAAGGTAACGGTGGAGTCTAACTACCTCTAAGTGGTACCTTACCTTATTAAGCTGCTTTAACCTGCGGATACCTAGAGTCTGGGGTTTCTTGTGGGGAGGAAACAGTAAGGTATCTGATTGTGTAGGTACCTTATGTGAGTATGATATTGGAGTATTGTCATCAAGCCATGTTATTTAATATAAATTTGCTTAAATGTTACTCGCAAAGCCTTTCTTCTAATAAAGAGACCAAGAAAAAACACCTATGTTAATAAACATTGATGCCGTTGAGCAAGCCGGACTGGCAGTGTACGTAACGGTAGCCACTCCGTTTGATACTGGAGCCGTTCCTGGAAATAAAACGGGATCGTGCTAAACGGTACGACCAGAACGCGCATTTCACCTGAGAGCATCAATTCCAGACAATATCTCAAGTGAACGATCGCCTGTACCATCAAGGACCTCGGTGAACGCCCAGACTTCTCAGTAATTACAAATCCCATCCTTACTACCCTTTCACATTCTTCTCAAGACAGCGGAATCGCGCCATCAAGTTCTTGCGCCAAAGAGATTCAGCGCCATCATCTCCTATCAGCCAATCTCATCGCGGCAGGCAATTCTGCCGCCAGAAGCAGGACACAGCAACAACGTGTGACGGCGCTGGTCTCAGGAGCCTCGTACTGCGTCGCCTGTCGTCCCCAACAAGTTGAGCAACTGGCGTGCTTGTGCCCTGGGAGTAGCGATTGCGCTCGAGTCTCCAGCTCTTAAGAGGCTCAGTCAGACCTTGTTCGGGCTGAAGCGATTGGAAGCGGCTAAAACCCAATTACTAACTGCTGGCCGTCTGAAGAACAGGCAAGTGAACGTTAATAGGCGACAAGCTGGTGTGGTGTGACCTTGCAAGACCAAGGCATTCAAAATCTGTGACAGGTGAGTTATGAATTTTCCTTTCCCCTTGCTTGTCTCTCCCTTTGTTTGGTCGCAGCAAAACAACACCCACCAGTTCCGTCCGTCAACCCAGTCCCGTCCATCTCTGTGATCCTTTCCGTGGCTGTCACCCGATTCTCTCAATGCAACCGACAAGAAGAAGCTTCTCCCCTAAGCTATTCTGTCTTGACCTTTGGTATCGGCAGTTTGTCTGGGCTACCATGGTATTAGGATATTCCTGGACTGGACTGGCCTGGCCGATCCTCAGCCACGTGCAGGATCCCGCTTATAGGAATCCCTGATCCAGCGGTATTCACAGACGAGAGGTCTCACGTAGTTACCCAGGTAGTCAGTCCTTGGTTTGTCGATTGGTTGATTGATCGGCTTGACTGGTTGCAGGATAAATTGCATTAGTTGGCTGTTTATCTTGGGCCTCGCATCCTTCAAGCTTCAAGCTCAAGTCGTCTTTACACCAATGAAGCGTCACCGACACTACCAAAATCCAGACTCCAGCCTATCCTGTCCTACCTACCTATCCTATCTCGCCAACCGCAATCGCCACCAACATCCGAGCTGTACTTGCCCTGCCCTGCCTAGGTTGGCCCTGCCTGTTCCTTCCAGCCAATCCTTTTCGGTAGCTCTTGGCTCCTGCTCCTGTCTCACTCCCGTCGTGCTTGCCCCAACGAATTGAGCTTATTTCAGCCTTGTCAACACCAAAAACCTGCAAGCTTGTCTTCCAATCACTTTCCTTTTCTGTCATCCAACTCATTTACCTTGACATATTTAAGTTTTCGCGATCTTCCCTGGGACCCCTTGAACTCTATCCTGATACAAATACAACCCACCCTTCACTTCGCATGCCACTAATTATTTCCCACTTTCCTTATCTTGTTTCTACCATCCACCCCAGGCCCCGCCAGTGCGGGCATCTATCATTATGAGTTCGCGTCCACGTCGCTCAGCGGCCACCAAGGCCAAAGAAGTCATTTCTGTTCATGCCAGATGGGCTGACTCTCCAGAAAGAGGCGAAAGAAGCATGTCGTCACGACGCTCTGGTCGCGCCTCAGGCGTGTCCGTCTCCCGAGATGATGCCTCATCACCAGGTGGCGATCGTCATTTGAGTTTGACTGTCAAACTTCCTTCCAACAAACTACGACAGGCTACACGCGGGGAGCGTGGCTTTGAAGGTGGAGAAATCGTATCCGGAAAGCGGAATCGAGGAGCTAAGAAAAGTTATGTGGTTGACTCAAGCCCCGACGAAGATGAAGAAGAGGAAGAGGAGGCAGAGATTGAGGTAGAGGAAGATGATGATGATGAGATGGATGTTGATGCTGAGGGTGAGGAGGATGCTGAGGGAGACATCGATATGGATCTAGCTCCCCCAACCATCACTGTTTCCAAACCAACCCGGTCCAAGCCAGCACCTCGGGCATCGGCTGCCAAGGTCATTCAGGATGATGATGACGACGACGATGAGCTTAGTGACCCCGCTGACAGCGACGCTGGAGACGAGACTATGGGTTTTGGTGATGAGACCATGGCTGACGATGGTGACGAGGACGCTGAAGGCGAGGAGATCGAGGTTGCAGGCCAAGAAGGAGACGAGGATGATGAAGACGAAGAAGATGAGGAGGAAGAAGAAGAAGATGAAGGCGACGGAGGCGACGATGACGATGAAGATGATGACGAAGATGGCAACCCAGACGAGTCTATCGATCTCACCAAAATGACAAAGCGGCAACGAGCTCGGTTTGAAGATGACAACGCGCATCAGTACATGAAGTTGTCAGATGGTGAGTCTAGTACTTGTATTTACATTTGCAATATTAATCCATGTTGGCAGAGGTACAAGCGAAGAAGGTTTTTACAGCTGAGGAATTGTCCATGCGTCGACAGGAGATGGCCCGGCGACGCCGCAACTTGAGTGAAAAGCGAAATGAAGAAGTAAAGGTAATCTCAAAATTGAATTAAGCAGGGGGTGTGACTGTGTGCTGACCCCAAATTACAGATGGAAACGATCAACAAACTCCTCAAAAAGCAAGCTCCCAAGATCAACCGCAAGGCTGCAGCTGCTGGCGCAGGCGGTTTAGAAGACTCGAACAAGCCTGATCCCGTCTTCGTTCGGTGGGTCAGCAACAGAACCGGAGTTCGAGTGGCAGTGACAGAAGAGATGCTTGACAGCCCGGCCGGTCAGGTTTTCAAGCCTTCAACTAAACTGGCACCAGGTAAGATGGTCCAGGAAGTTGCTTAAGGAGGCGTCATCGTGTGCTTATTAAATACCAACTCTTGATAGTTTGATGCCCTCACCTACGCAAGTCATACTTCAGTTGGTTTATCTGAAGTATCAAAATGTGATTTTCAAGAAGAAGAATTCAAAGGGAATCGTTGCGTGGTCTTTCATTTGTCTTTGCCATACGGATACATATAGATAATATTACTTGGCTTTGGGCCGTTCATCCGAACCCACTAGCATTCATGCAACCACTCTATAAACTGACCCAACACGCAATGGATATGCAAGCTCTTCTCGATGTGCGCTGATGACGGCCGTGGGCAAGCGGGGGGGCTGACCTGTATGTAGATTGCTAGTAAATGCCATCTCTAAGCCTGCCAGCTGCTGACACTGTACCGCAAAACCGCAACGCAGAGTCCTGTAAACTCATGGTGATTCGAACAAACAATTACCTGAAGTTGTTTCGTCGTTTATAGAAGATATAATAGGCTTAGGGGCTCATTAGACGGAAACTTGTACTGCCTTTGCCGCGTTTGTAGTGTCGCCGTTCGATTTAATGATATGCAGACAAGACTACAGGTAGCAACGATTTGGCATGCGAAGCCCTCAGCAACTCGGGCCCACATCCCACAAGCTAGGACCATCTTCCACAGCTCTATTGAGCGCAGGAACAGTAGCTCAAAGCGTTGCCGTTAGCCGACAATATCAAAGGGCGGGCCGATAGCTGAGGGCAGTGTAAGTGCCGGCATAATGAGGAGTAACTCAACACCATTGAGCCGAGATACCTTCAAAGTATCTTATCTATTGACAAGACCAAGATGAATGATCTCTGGTTATGAGATGAAAGGAGTAGATTTGGGCATTGTGTTTTGACATGGAGTGACACCTCGTAGTATAAAACCTCGTATGCCCAAAACTCAGCAACACCGAGACCGTCAACCTCACGATACTCATTCAACAGCAGCAGCACGATATCTCAACATCAAGAGGGATACGGCCACCGACAAGTAACTATCTCAGAGGCCTAGAGAGAGCCAAGAAACGTCTGCAAGTGTTGACAGCTGCCGAGCTGGCTAAACGCTATCATGTTAGTCCTTGACAGCTCTTGACGGCCGTTTGCACTGCCAACTCCACCACTATTATTCAAACATGCAAGCATTTTAGTAGCGCCGAGGCTCGGACTCGAATATATAGAAAAGTTTTCACCTCCAACTTGCTCTGCTCCTCTTCTTTCTCTCCTCACCATCATCAGATTTCATGCACACAGCTTCAGCTTCGCAGCATCTTCCAACAATCTGATATCAGCTTCATTTCTACGCTCTACGCTCTTCACTCTTCGCTTTCGTCTATCTAATCTTGTTTCTTCTCGTGAGAATACACAGACTTGAGAGACTTTGAGTGTTGTAGAGATTCAATCAGCTAGCTCTCTTTGCGGCAACTCCATCTTCTCTACTTTTTCCATACCACTTGATTCATCGAGATACCCTCCTCGTCATACACAATTCTCAAGACTTTTCTGCTTAGCAGTCTTGATTCTTTTATCTAAGCTTTCAGCTCTCAGCTACTTCACAATTATCGACTCTGCTCCAAGATTGCTCAAAGCATCTTTACAACCAGCAGCAGTCTCGAGATATACTTCTCCATCTTGAAGTCGCGATTTTTATAATGTCATCTTGTCAACCCAACATGGCCAATATGCCCCCAGGAAACACCCAGCAAGGAGCTGCTCGCCAGGTAAGTCATCATCTCTCCGCATATGATACACATATGCACTCGAAATGAGATGAAAAGGAACTGACACTCTTCGCAGCAGCAGAACCAGCTTTTCATGGAACAGAACGGAAATGCATTCCAGTTCAACAACCTTCAGCAGCAGCAGTTTGCTCAGTTCATGGTAAGCTTGCGTCCATTCAATTTACCCTGAATTTGCATTCCTAACATTGATTTTGTAGCAGAATCAGAATGGCCTCGGCCAGATGCAGCAGAACCAGAACCAGATGGTTGGTGGTTTCACTTCTCCTTCTGATGATACAAATAACAACGCCAGCTCCGGAAGTCCCATGGTGGTTGGAACTCATCACTTTAACCCTCACTGGGTCCAGAACTCCTCTTCTACCCCCAACATGGCCTCGGGCAACCCCAGCTTTGAGAGCTTCACTCAGTCTCAGACCCCCTTCATGTCCAACAGCCAGAACCAGTTCCTTGGTAACATGCAGAACTCGTTCTTGGGCAATGCTCAGATGCCTTTCATGAGCGACCTGAGCATGCAGCCTCCCTTCTTTCCTACTCCTCCCATGGGAAATGCTCAGACTCCCTTCATGGGAAACACGCAAGTTTCTGCCATGAGTGATTCTCAGGCTCAGGGTTTCGTTCAGAACATGTCTGGTCTTCGGGCCACTGCGCCCTCCTTCACTCCTGCTCAGAACGGCCCTCTACCTCAGCAGAGTGCCGTCTCTATGGCCAACATGCAATCCAACATGACTCCTCAGATGCACGCACACATGCAGCAAATGGAGATGCGCATCAACCAGCAACAAGCTATCATCAACAGCATGATGATGCGACAGTCTGGGTCCTCTGCCCAGTCCAACTCCCAACACGGACCAGCTCTTCAGATGCAGCAAATCTCAACCACTCAGGTTCCTAGCCCTCGAGCTTCTACTCCTGGAACACCTGCTGCCCAAAATCCTACTGCACAGTTCCTTTCTGTCCAGTCTCCTATCGCACAGACCTCTACAAATGAGCATGTTGCGGTCCAGTCTTCTACTGAGTCCTCTGGTTCTCAGGGCGGCAACACCATACAGACTGTTCCGGCCCTGAGTGCCAACCCAGACTCCATGGCTGAGCAAGGTTCTCGTGCAAATCAGAGAGACAGCTCCTTGACTCAAATCTCGAGTGTGATGAACACTGACCTTGCAACGAACCCTCGTACACGTCTTCTACTCCAGGATGTCAGACCTCATGTTCCCCCTCCTCCTCAACACAAACTCCTAGACTTCCTTGATGATGATGCTCTCGAGGTCGTCATCCCAGACTTGTTCAGTGATCAGTCATCAACTTCCCAAACTTCTCCTACCCAGGACTCTCCAGCAGAGGAGCCTTCTACCCCAGCGTCTTCAAATGGCTTTTCATCTTTCGAGGATTGGTCCAAGGAGCGTATCTATGCTCCTGGTATTTTTGCTCCTCGGCGCTCGGATGGACCCGAGAAGATAAATCAAAAGGAGAAGAAGCTTCGCGAGGCCGAAGACAAGGGCGAGCAAGTCTTTCCCAGCAAACGCCGCGTCGTTCGCATCGACCCTGAAGACCCTCGATTGGTTCGCGATGAAAACGGCTTACCTATCACACCCCAGGGTGACGCCTACAATAGTAAGTTCTTATCCTCTCTTCGTTCTTCCTGCTCTCGCTGTTATTTGCGAATCACCAATACTGACCATGCTTGATAGTCTACTACCTCCCCGGACCCAAGGACATAGACACCGCAGAGATCAATAGAATGCTCGCAGAGATTCGGGCGGAGAAAAAGACTGCCATGGATGAAGCTGCCAGGACTGGTGAGCCGATCAAAAACTCAAAGTCTACAAAGAGGAACAGGAAATCCAAGACTAGAGTTCTCAAAACCCCATCCGAGAACATTGTCAACAAGAAGCGACGCAAGACTACTGCCACTGCAAAAACAACTTATACCCCCAAAGTCGCTGGCGATGCTCACCTTGCCACTACTCTCGGCGTTAAGTCCTCTATCAACAACGGTCCTATCCCTCAAGATTCCAGGGACCCCTTCATTATCCAGAGTGACACTGCTCTACCTACACAATTTGCTGGAGGCGATGTCTTCAATCAGCAAGCTTCGATGACCTTATTCCCTCCCCAAGTTATCCAGGACAGTGACTTCACCCAGTCATCCACTGCTGACAACACTCAATCACTTACCACTGGTGGTGACTTGACACTTCAGTTCCTTCAAGAGAACAGCTTCACTTCTCAAACCACCTACGAACAACCCACGGCCAACCTCCCTGGCAACGACTACACTTCCCAACCTTTCAACCCATCGGAAGATAGAGCCCTCCAGCCTGCTGAGAACTTTACCAACACCAACGATTATAGCTTTGGGATTCCTGCTGACCTCGATCCCATGTTTGTTGACACTAGAAATACCCTTGACGAGGACTTGCCTCTTGATACTGAGCCTTTTGCACAATTCTCCCCCACACAATCTGGCTCTTCCCACCCCTCATTGACTCCCGTCTCTGATTCTGGCACTGCCATGACCGATGGTCACTGTCTTTTTCCTATTTCCACATGGCTTGCTGCTCATTCTGGGGATGATTCTACACCTCACACTGTCGACCCTTCTATGTCTGTTCCCTATCCGGACATTGTCAAGACCTGTCAACCTGATGTGTCCCTCGGACACAAGGACACCTTGTCTGAGCCATCTGACGACATCTCCATGTTTCCCCAAGACGATGAACAGGGCACCCAGCTGCGCAAAGTCTCCAACGAGCTCGATCGACCTCCCCCCGAGCAGGATCACATTGCAGTCCATGTTGCTGTCATTCCCAATCCACACAACCGAGACTTGGACGCCGAGTGCGCTACCATCATTGAGCGGCTCCGAGCTGGTGGTGAGTTGAACTTCACTGATCGTACTATTCTTCTGCTGATTGCCGGGATAGACCCTTCTATCGACGTCGATGCCGTGAACAGGCAGACCGCGGGAGTGACCGATGACATGTCCCCAGCTGATATTCCGGCCTACGGGGATGACGTCCATCCGGAGGTCTTCGCCAGTCTTGAAGACATCCCTGAAAACAATCTTCAGGACCCCAACGCTACTGCTGTCAACGACAACACCATGTTCCGTGCTACTAGCTGTTCAGACTTCAACTCTTCTAACGCCAATGGGCCTGCCTCAAATTGGCCTCCTGCCGCACCCAATGTGAGCCTTGCAGACATGCCGTGCTCTCCCGTTGTAGCATCTCAAGAGACCCAAGATGCCCCTTTCCAGCTTCCACAGGGCCCCGAGTTCCACCCTCAAGACCCTAACAACAACCTGTTTGGTGATGTGGACAATTTCTTCAACCCCGACTAGCAGTCCCAGGGCCAAGACAACACCACTAATGCAGCTTCCGAGGGAGTATTCCTGAACCCTGCGCTATTGAACCAGACAACAACCACTCCTCTACCTACTTCCACAGCCACATCCGCAGCCAATACCACCAAGACTGGTAACAGCAAGCGCAAGGCGGGTGAGGATGCCAGTGCCGCGCCCAAGAAGAAGGCTCGCACCAAGAAGACCCCTGTCCCGCAACTCGCGTTGCCCCAGTGCGAGGTTCGCTTTGGTCCTGGCGCGCAGCAGTAAAGCACGAGCCATGAGAGGAGAGCGAGAATGATGAGAATGATGTTGCTTGCGGTGGATGTGAGGGATGAAGAATGAATAAATGATCAGCTATGGGCAGAGCCCCATGAGGAAGAAGGATGTTTGGTTCATGGTTTGGATGGTGGTTTTTTTAAGACATAGAAAATTATAAAATACAAAATAAAAAGGAATATAAAAATAAAGAGCCCCTGGCTTTGAACGAATCTTGGCATCGTGATGTGTTGCAATCTCTCGCACTGAAGCCATCCGTAGGTAAGTACTTAGCTTGGTAATGGTTGGCGGCGTGCTACTTATGGTGTTTTGATGAGCACTCTCGGCCCACCAATCTCTTGGGAAGCAGAAAATCTATTGTTGAACTCAAGATGGTAATTGCATTACTTATCCATATGATGCTCCTCTGTGTACCTACGGGTACCTATGGCAGACTCTTGCATGTATTTCATTATCACAATGTGCAACGGATGTCACTCAGGCCAGCGATCAATAGTGTTTGTGCTGTTGTTAGTGAAGGTCTTTAGACTCTTTGGAAACAAACTGATTCATATGTACAAGGGAAATTATCAAAGCCGGGAACAGACATAGACAGTGAGTGAATGGACCATTCAATAGTTGTTGGTCGATTGACAGTTAGCAACCGCGATAGGCGACTATATATTAAATGGTACGGATCATTAATGGTCTGACATTGCATTTACCTGCATATATCATTTTAACGGCATCTACTTGACATCCAATGGCATGGAGGTAACCGGGATATGAAGTTAAAGTTGAGTGAGAAACGGTGAGGGAGACATGGATGGAGGTCGGTACAGAGTGCGGCGAGAATATCTGCTGTTCTTGAGTCTCTTGTTTTCTCGAGCAATATTTGCCTGTATACTCGGTACCTGACTTGACTAGGTAAGGTACTAAGTGTGATTGTTGATATCTGATATGTAAGGTCAGGTAGGCGGGCAGGTGACTGACTGACTGTCTGTCATGATGTGTCCACGTGCATCAACAGTCCAGGGCATCAAGTGTCAAGTTGGGCGGCTGACTCTTGTCAACCAATGAGAAAGATCAATTGACCACTCCAGCTTTTCCAACTTCAGGTCTGATTGCCCCGTGGCTGGTGATTCCTTCATCCCCCGCTATTCCCCCGTTGTAGCCTGAAAGTTACCTAGGTACCTTGGCTGCTTGGTTTCCATTCACTGGGCTACCTTACCTTAGGTCGAGCTCCAGCTGTTAGTAAGCGGAAATGCTGGCATCGATCGCGAAAGGGGGAGTTTATCCAGAGTCATACGACATTTAATCCACTGTCTCTTCTTCACATGTAAAAAAGCAAGACCAAAACAATACGAAAATGGCCAAAGGTGATGATGGATGGATGGACGCCATCGTTTACCAGTCGGAAACAAGCGCGAACCGAACCCTCCCGTTTATTTTAGGTATCAATAAATTTCTGTACGTTCCCGTGTTAGGACAAGGATCATTAGATCCCAAAGTGGTCCAGTCTCTTCCAATTGCAACCCAAGCAAATCAGTCCAGTGGAGAATCGGGCTGTCGCACAGGCTCACTCGCAGGCTCTGGCGTTGAATTTTAGGGGGGGAGCAGGGAAGCCCAGGGTCTAGGACCACGTGTGGAACCTCAGGTTTGCCGTCAAAATTTGTTGCACAAACCTCACTCTGTCACTCACTGCACTGCACGCATACTCGATCAGAAGCTGCTGCTAACATCCATTATCGCCAACCACCATCATTCTTTTCCCACATTCCGGGTGCACGTTACGTCCGTGCCTCGGAAATATCATAACCTGATATTTGGCTTGCGTGAGGTATTTCTTGGCTGCTACAACGAGAGGCACTTGACTAGACCAGACCACCCGTAAACCGGTCCAGAACGAAAACCAGAACCAGAACCAGAACCTTGAGGCCCCCAAAAGCCAAAAACTCTGTCAATCGTTCCAGTTCTGGACTGGAACCCCTGCCCTGCAGAACCCTTCGACACCTACAGAGACCGTGACTGAGACTTGTCCTTCTTCAGCCTTCCTCTTCAGTCATGTCGCCTTCTCCGCTTAAAACGCCTGGCTGTGGCTCTGGCTCTGGCTCTGGCTCTGGCTCTGGCGCTGGCTCTGGCGCTGGTAGTGAACAAGCATCTTGCGTCGGCTCCGACCGTCATCAGTCGTCGACAACTGCAGCACCTACAGAATCATCGAATGTCGATATCAGCAGTGGTAAGTTGATCCCTTTCTTCCTTCCTTTCTTTCTTTCTTCCTTCCTTCCTTTGTCTCCCTACCATCTGTACCTATTCGCTTCTCTTCTGTTCTCGGCCAACACCGTCTGCTATTCTCGGTCAGCACACAAACTCAAAACCTTAGCCAAGCCTTACCCCATCTTTTCACTTGTCTCGCTCACTCGCTCGTCCATCCATGCAAGGGTCACGGCTGCTGCACGCACACAAGCGATCACCGCTAGATTGAATTGCCCAGAGCCTGGAGATGCAGGGACTAGGACCTCCAAAGTATCCAAGCTTTTGATGCATTAGACAACCTAGTCCTTGATTTGATTCGGAATCTGGGTTGTTTAGACATTGACTCGAGTTGTTCAGACAACTAACTAGGTACCTTACCTTACAAGTCTAATTCTTCTTGTGTTCCTTCTTCACTCTCCCTGTTTATCTCCGCCTCTGCGCTTCATCTGTTTCACGTTAATTCCTGTCAATTCCTTTCCTGTCTTGTCTTGTCTTGTCTTGTCTTGCCTTGCCTCGCATTGCATTACACCTCAAATCCACTCCACGCTACCACTGCGGCTCTAGTTTCTGCGGATCCGCTGCCGATCATGTCCTGGTGAGCCAAGCAACCTAAGTCTTTTGCCTCCCTCTCTCCTGCTACAGCTCTTCAATTGGGCCTTGGCTTCGATCATAAATTGCAGTGCCTTGGCTCTTCAACTCCTCCCTGTTCCCCGCGTTACATACCTACATGCCTCTCCCTAAGCGACAACACATCGTCATATAAGGAGACACATCCTCTTCAACCGGACAAGGAGCCGCAGCGTGTCAGTCGCATCGAGAACGACTCGGACCATCGCTAGGACTCAAAAATGACCTATGCGAGCCCTGTCAATAGCGCTTTACCTTAACCTGATCTTCCCTTCCAACGCCACCTCCGCTTAAACGCTACCTCCGCCTGCTTCCATCCATATAAACCATGCCTTTTGGCACCCCCGAAGTGTACTACATGTACCACAGTCCACGTCCACACGCACACATCCACCCATCTTTCCTTCAGAATTGTTGGCTGCTGCTTTTTTCGCCTTTGTTAAACTTTGCCTTGTCAAACTTTGCATTTTGCCTTTGCCTGTCAAGAACGATCGTCTAATAATTTAATCCAGTCGCAAAGACAAGTGATCCAGATCAAGGACAAGAACAACAACATAGCCGACAACAATCGCCAGCTCGAGATATCACATCATCCTCCCCAACCAACATCCACCCTCTACTTCAGGTCGCATCCGCTCCCCCGCATTCTCGCTCGACAATTGCCGCCACCGATACTACACCCGCTACCACAACTCCAATTACTGAGTCGCCTGCATTGCCATTGGGCTCTTCAAAGCAATCGCCAACAAACACTGCTCAACTTGCCTCAAGTGCCACTGAAGCCCAGGCAAGCACATATTCAAATATGATATTCTCGGATATTTACAAGAGCCCGCGATCACCCATCGCTAAGCTCCGTCACCACTCGGTCCAGTTACCGACACCGCTGCCAACCAATACCCCAGATTGGTACGGCGAGGAACACGCAGACCTTCTCAGCAAGGACAAGGTGAAGCAGAAGGAAGCAGTGAAGAGGTATCTCGAAGCCAAAGTCAAGAACGATTGGCAGTTCCCATGGCCTTCTCGCGTTGTCGAGCCTCCACTACTTGAGGGTGACGTCGCTGTTGTCGACACTGCATCTGAAACACCTGATGCAATTGAGGCTGTCACCAGTCTCGATGTCACAGAACCGATAAAGTCAGTCCAAGATGAGACGTGCGAGGATGATGGCTACCAAGTCGATGAACCTGAGTCATCAGATAACGAAGACGGCAGCGATGCCGAGTCCACGTACAGTACTGTCTCTGAAGATTTAGTCAACTTTCGCACACGTCTAGACTGGGCTTCAGACCTTTCTGATGATGAGGATGAGCCTGGACCTTCGCGATCACCTTTCCGCTTTGACAACCCCAACAATGTGGGCTCCACTGTCCAAGCTGTGGTTCAGGGCAAGCGCGCCAAGCGAAGGAGAGCAGTTCGCAAGGAAATGGAATGGAACGAAGGACTCGCTTGTTTCGAAGCGCGGCGAAATGCATGGACGGGCGCACGAACTGTCCGCGTTCGGGCCAAGCCTGCAACGCCTCCTGCTGTGTCACCACTATCTCCCCGCCGGTTCTTCTTCCGCCGCTCCATGTCAACATCTCCTCCTGCCTCGACAATTGCGTCTACTTTACCACCGCAAGTCAGTGACGCGTCAGACAATTCATCACTCGCGAGAAGCGACGAGCTTCGCAATGCTCGATCTAAAGACACCACGCCATCGACACCTCCCGACAGCCGAAATTATCCCGTTGAGGTCCTGCTTCCTCTTCCCCCACCTCTCCTACCTCCCAATAACCCTCTGCGTGCATCCATCACACCTTCTGTATATCTCAGTCTCTACGACAAGGTCATCATTCACAGCCTTCAGCCCTCGTGCCCGATCAATTTGTCCGATATGCTTCGAGCTTGCGTTACTGGCTGGAAGCGAGATGGCGAGTGGCCCCCACGACCGACAATGGCTCCCGCTCCTGTCGCCAAGAAGAAGAAACCTAAGAAGCCTTCAAACCCCCCAGAGAACGCGGGCAGTACTGTACGCCGCATGAGCTTTGGCCTGCTGGGTCGCGACAAGGACGATTCTACAAGCGGCAAGGGCATTCGCCGCAGCCTTGTTAGAGCTCTCGGCATTGGAGAAGGGACAGAGACCCCTAAATGAGACTATCTCGTTACGATTTCATGATTATGATAAAAACCCGGAGGACTAGCATTGCGATTGACGCATGGCGCTTATATATGGGCTCTCGCTTTCTGACTTGGTATACCATGTAAGGAAGGAAATGTGTTATGTATTCTGGTCTAGTTATCTTTATTTTTTGTTTGCCGCCATGACCTGGTCATGCTGGTATAGGGAGTTTTTGGGCACGGGTTTGTCTCCGTATTGGAGTCTCTTGGGGCAGCTGAGGGGAAGCCTGCATTTTGATACCTCTTGATCCCAGCATTGCGGCAATGCTAATTAACTTTGCTATAACTGTACTCTTCAATTTGGCATTGCTTCTCGCCCGTTGTTCACTGAGCCTAGTGACAGTATCATTGTCTTGGTGATGTTGTGATGTAAGAGACTGTGATAGTCTAGGGTGGGTTGACGCCACAGTTCGCAGGGTGGAAGAGTATCACATGCCGTCAGCTGAATTGAGTTTTGATTGTCTTGACAGAGTTTCAATGGCACCTCTGTAGACTAAGTTAGATTGTCAGTGTAAGAACTAGACTAATAAGATGACGGCTCGTTCCGTACCTGTCATGTGAGTTGCGCAACCTGTCGATCACATATCATCGGGGCAGCTGCACATTGACTTTGGAGTTTTGAGGCGTCTTTGGTAGATTGAGATTGTTCTTGTGAGTCTAAGTTAGTATTGAGAAGCACATGCAGCGAGAGGCCAGCGGAAGCTCAAAAGGCTGATTTGATGGGCTGGTATCGTTCGACTGTACTGCACTAAACTGGAACATCAAAAGTCGATCCTTCGATGGTAGGGTCATCAGAGGCTGATATAAAAATTAGGCCGCCTCTGAACTCGGGTCGAATTTCATAAGGTCTAAGCAGGTAGATATATTCATGTAGCCACTCCAATTCGTTCAGATAAACATATCGAAGGAGTATCGATGTGCTTGGCTCCTCCAAGTCTATCCAAGAATACAAAGTTGGAAGCATAGTAGCGTTAAGTCTGTCGAAGCCTGGAATTGGATTGGTCTAGACACAATGGTGAGTATTTATGTCAAAGAATAGCAGCAACCGCGACTTGTGCTTATGGAAGAGTGGATTTCTTATGGGAGCACAGGTGTCAAAAGATATCCGAACATTCCACTCCTAACTTTGTATCACTGAATGGATGGTGTGCGGTTGGTGAGAGAGTTACACAGAAGGCATCTCGTCGTAATTGATGTCTCATTGGCAACAGCATTCTCGATGGCCACGTTTATCATTTTCTTTGACTAAGGTACCTAAGGACTGATATTTCTTGGTCATGACATTTCTGATATGTCCTCAGCCCTCCAATAAGATACTCGAATGTGAAGAGTATTTCAACGGAATGTCTGCATCTTTCAGGTTCCGGCTTTATTTCAGCACTTCCTTACTAAATTGTCAAATATTATATATTTCAAGCTCAAGTACACACAGTCCAGGTCATAATACTTGACTGCAAATCAAGACTAAGGTAGCTAAGGTAGTTAGGTACCTAAAGTTTTGAAAACAACGTCGAGGTTAACATCAGCACCGCCAAATTTAACAGACTACAACCGCATTAGGATGCACAACTTATAGTCCAGAGACTATCCAACAGTGTCTAACAATGATTTGGCGTAGGTAGGTAGGATATATCTTGGACATCAATACGCTCCAGTAACTTTTAGTCTCATATTTCAAGACTACCTCCTTCTCACAGTCCAAACTCAAGTTGGCCTTTTTTCCCTTTTCAGTCTTTATCCCATTGAATATGATGCTTTTGATTGTCTGGGACAGGCTGATGTGGAACGGGATAGTCGGATTGTGGTTGATCTCTGTTTTTGCACCATGTGCAAACTGACTAACCTAGACCTTTGACGCCTCCATTATAGACTGACTACCGAACCTCAATCCCAACAGTCAATCTTAACATAGTCCCCAACTAAGAAGTTCTGATAATAAGTATCGGAGCCGAGGGCTTGAGGGAGTTTTAGTTCAATACCTACATGAACTTAACAAGTGACTATACGTACCGATGTTGCTAGTGACCTCTGGGCATGACACAACCTAGGTAGTCATGATAATCCAGACACGTCATAATAAGTAGCCCGCTGCTCTAACTTTGGCTAATAAATACACCTAGGATAAGCCCATGATACGGGCTTTTTAAGCCGTGGCATTCGTGGACTTTGGAGGGTTTTTCTTGGCGACCTGCTCACGCCGGGTTCCCAATGCCTGTTGATGACCGTCGACGTGTATGATTTCTTGGGATGAAATAAACAAAGCAGCATCCAATTTTTGACTGAAATATCCCAGAGAAAAGTCCAAGGGAGTCGCAAGTGCTAGTTCTGGTTCTGCACCTTGGTTCCGACGGTATCCTCAACACGGATGGAACGGCCCTCGTCGTGGCTCGCTGGTCAAGTATATCTTGTACAATGCCTAATTGGACCATCCGGTACAGGATATTATCATTCGCAAATACCAAGACTCAAACACACGTAAATCAAGGACGGTCAAGATGGAAGCTGAGTATCACTGTAGTTCAACAGGTGATTCCTGGTGCGGGATGACATGATAGCTCCGTAGACCACAGGTCTCGTGATCTAGAGAAACAAATGCCCTTTTGTGAAACAACGTTTCATTCGCAAGTAAAGACACGGCTGATATTCCATTTTGAACTGGAGTGTCTATCCCTCATAACATCCTTGTCTTAATGTTGACCGTGCTACGACCTTCACCCATCATCATGACAGGGCATTAGAGGGTGCTCACATCAGAAGCACGTGGTCAGAACTGCAAACTGGTTCAAACCGAGAAAACCAAACCAGTTATTATATCAGAAGATCATGTTTGTGAATATCTTCTCGAATCGCAGTGCCTCATACGTGTGTTTTCTCACTTCCTACGTGATGGCACTTATGAGAAGTATCATCAAACGCTATAGCAAGTCCTCAGTTAAGGGTTGAGCAAATAGAAAAGTACGAGCTAATGCCGCCAAGATGTATTCAAAAATAACGGCAAATTGTGCTTGGATTGGGTGAAATTCTCACCTCCTCATGAGATGTTCATGCGTAGCAACCACGGGAGTATCATGACAGCTGATATCGGACGTAAAAGACCGAAGTATCAGCCGACGAACTTCAGGTATAGAACTCGATTCAATTTACCGAAGCTTGTTACTAGTTTCAGCACTGGATTTGAGCCTCCCCAACCTTTAATCACCACCTCATGATGTAGTGTCGCGAGAATTGCGAATCGGTATATACATCAACAAGGGCAATGATACTCTCGAGTGAACTACAGTCTTTCCTAGTAATATTCGAGGGATCAATTTCGGTGGGCTACAGAAACCGCAACTCACCTCTTTGATGAAGTCTGCAGAGCAGTTGTCATGAGCGACATGAGGCGCAACCAAGACACTATCGATTATTCATCAGAACGGGTAAGGTAGGCTGCCACATGGCAGGACTCCAAGAAACTCAGCCGTCCAAGCGAAAGAATACAGAGCCTCAGCACAGAAGGTTCGTTCTTTTTAAACAAGGAGGCCTTTGCACTCGTTTGGTATGACTGTCAACGACTATGCGCCAATTAGCAATTGAGTTTAGACAGGTCCCATGTCCATGGTGCATTATTAAGCTTAATAGTTCCACCATCAGACAGTTGGAAAGTCATGTTGACTTGTACATATAGCCTTATGGGACCCCATCGGTATTGTAACTTAAGTAGATTGAGAGCCCATGTAGGGGCTGAAGCCTGCCGCACTGCGAATGACTGAATGTGAGGCGTTCAGTATATTCTTTGGCCACAAAGCTTTCGTCAGACACCTCCAAGTCTTGTTCTTTCTGGGCTGAAGATAATGGACCCCAACGTGGCATTGAGCTTTCGGTTATTAGTGTGACGCAGAACCAAAAGTGACCAAATCACCTAGGTTAGTGGCATTGATGGCGACCATGAGATCATTCAACTCTCTGACGACTCATGCTTCTTTGTCAAATCTGGGGACTATATCACAATGACCCTTGAATGCCTCTTACGCCCCGCTTACTTAGTTCAGTACTCGCTCTGGGATGTCCGGAAAGTGGATGGAACTTCACGAGTGTCCAGATTGATCAGATAAAAAATTTTTCCTCTCCTAGCCGATGTCGGGTTGGGGTGTGGACGTAGAAAGCTCCGGCTTTAACCCTGCACAACTGATGAGGGGCAACTCATCTTATCTGATCATCAGATTAGATACTTGACGCAAAAAAAGCCGCTAGAAAAAACTTGGCCTCGCGCTGGGCTGGACTTGATGGAGCAAGCGCAGGGTTAGGGCGATGAAATGGCACAGTAGTACTGACGCGATGAAGTAATGCAAGTGGCCACAAAAGGTGCGTGGATGGCGTGGGAACTGAACAGAAGCTCCGTCAGGACGGAACCATCCCCAGGGTCCCGGTTCTCTGCCACCCGAGACCATGCCCTTGGAAACATGGATGACGGAGGACATAAGGTTGTAGTTGACCACTTTGACACGAGCGCGGAAGCTTGAGCAAGAATCCTGGATGATGAGTCCACCAAACTTCAGACGACTTTGCATGGTTGACGGCGAGCGATGATGCAACTGGAAATGTCTAGTGTGAGACGGCGTCCATCTGGACACCACTAAACACTCATAAAAATTGCCGCACCGGTTCGGCCCTGGTCCATTTCCGCTGTGCTTGGCTCCTTATACACGCACTTGATTCCGTAATTGGCGTCACCCCCATCCAGGAGCATGGGCCTGAACGGAGTACGGCACTGATGGTGGGGCAGGACATCATGGCGGGTTGATACGGACGTACAGGTTGATAGCGTCTGTTTGAGCTTGAGAATGCATATTATTGCAAGGGAGAACCCTTGATCGGCATCCACTGCTGTTTTTTTCACGAGTACTGCTTTCTTTACAGATCTCGTCGTGTTTCTCCGAAGTTCCCAAGTGATTTTGCCGGTTCCAAACTTCATCCACACGCATAATGGCGACCGAAACGACGAATATACCCTCTGCTCCATCGCGGCAACAACAGAAGCTCTCTATCCTTGAAGGCCCTGTCAATCCTCCACTGGTTGATTTGAACTTGGGTGAGCTTCTTGAGCTTCAGACATACCAACATGGCAACCAAGAATGTCTGGTGATTCCCTGGACAGGCGCCCGCTGGACATACAATGAGCTCAGCCAGCAAAGCTCATCTCTGGCGCAATCGTTATTGGACATGGGAATTGGAGTTGGCGATCGTGTTGCCATCATGGCAGGCAACTGTGAACAATATGCGGCTGTCTTCTTCGCGGTGGCTAAAATCGGTGCTATCCTTGTCATCCTGAATAACACATACACACCAACCGAAGCGATGTATGGGTTGAAGTTTTCTGACAGCAAGATCTTCTTCACAACACCAAGAATCGGACGGCTCGACCAGACGCAGCTGTTGCAGCAGCTTGAGAATAAGAAGACAGCCCCCATGGTCGTGATGCTAAGAGGAGACGAGTCTGGTAAATACCAGACCTATGATGAATTGGTGAATGCTGGTCGCAGGCGAAACCACCAAAGACTGTATCAAGCCATGACCAAGGTGCTTCCTCATCAAGTGGTCAATCTCCAATTCACAAGCGGAACGACCGGATTGCCCAAAGCTGCAATGCTCACCCACCAGTAAGTGATCCATGAATTCCTCCGAGCAATGTGTTAGCTTGGTGCAAACTGTCGACTTTTCAACCTCAAAGCTGACTAGTCTATAGCAACTTGGTAAATAATTCACGCTTTATTGGTGATCGCATGCGGCTTGGTCCTTCAGATATTTTGTGCTGCCCCCCACCGCTGTTCCATTGCTTTGGCTTGGTGCTCGGTCTTCTTGCTGTTGTCACTCACGGCGGTAAAATCGTGTATCCGGCAGAGGTCTTCGATATTGACGCAACGCTCAAGGCTATTTCTGATGAACAATGCACTGCCGTTCACGGTGTTCCAGCCATGTTTGATTCGCTCTTTCAGGCAAAGTGGCCCGAGAACTTCAACTGCGACAACCTGCGTACTGGTATCATTGCTGGTGCACCCGTTCCTCGATACCTTATGGAGCTCTTAGTAAACCGTTTCGGAATGACAGAGTTCACCAGCAGTTACGGCTTGACGGAGGCTTCCCCAACGTGCTTCAATGCCTTCACTGATGATTCCATTGACACACGATTGACGACTGTCGGTACTTTGATGCCTCATGCAAAGGCCAAGATTGTTGACCGTGATGGCAACATTGTACCTGTCGGTGAGCGTGGCGAACTCTGCATTGGCGGCTACCAGCTACAGGCTGGTTATTGGAACAACTCAGAGAAGACCAACGAGACTATGATCCGCGACGCTGCTGGCGTCCTCTGGCTGCATACCGGTGATGAAGCTGTTTTCGACGAAAATGGGTACTGTTCGATTACTGGGCGCTTTAAGGATATTATCATCAGAGGTGAGTCAAGAACATCAGCCTTGGCAGTACGGAATGCTTGACTAACCCCGCTTCAACAGGTGGAGAGAACATCTACCCACTCGAAATTGAGGAGCGTCTGATGGATCATCCTGCTATAACACGTGCCATTGTCGTCGGCCTTAAGAATAAGCATTATGGTGAAGTCGTAGGCGCGTTTGTTGAGTTGGCTGAAGGCCACCAGAGGCCCCAATTCGAGGAGATCAAGGACTGGTGTCGCAAGAGGCTCGGTGGTCATAAATCGCCTGCACACGTCTTCTGGCTGGGTGATGGCGATGTTCCGGCAACGGTCCCTCTGACAGGAAGTGGTAAGGTGCGTAAGTTTGAGATGGCTAAACTGGGCGATGAGCTTCTCCGAAAGCATGAAGTAGCTGCGAAGCTGTAGTGTGGAGTAGTGAACAGGACTGATTGAGTTCAAGCGATGGATTAGATGTGTATGTTTTGAAGCGTGATGCGATTATTGTTGACTTGAATTTTGGAAGATAAAAGTTTAGAACCGAAAGAAATTTGAGAAAAGGCTATTGTAGATATAAATGGAAAGTAGCTGGTTAGACACCCAACACCTGCCGTTTTGTTTCATGGCAGTCCTTATTATGCACGCAAAAATCCAACCTTACCTTGCAAGCTGGTAAGTCACGGGTGACACATGGCTCTTTCCTTCACAAGCATAGGTAGGTAAATTGAGAATAGCTTATCTAAAAACATGTGATCCAAGCAAACATGAACTTTTTATTGCTGTACCGAATATCTCAAACTACCAATATTTGCCATAAACCTATTATGTCCATCATATCCTGTTCGACACTCATAGCTTAGGCACAAGGCCAAGCTTTGTACCAGCAACAACCTTCTCATTGTCTGCCAGTGGGCACAGCTGGAAGAAGCGCTCTCGCGACGATCGGACGAAAGCGCTGCGCTGATGTGGCAGATCGACAAGTTTGTCTAAGCCTGAGCCATGCACGAAGTCATACATTACAATGGTTGTGTTGGTCTCCTGAGACTCACCAACAACATACATAGTGCGCGGATCGTCGAGATAGAGGTAGTGCATCAAGCTGCTCCACCACGCCGACACACGGTGTGGCCCGCGGAATCGCACGTCACCTACGAGGGAATGTCGACCGCGGTCGAAGTCCCCAGCGTTGAAGTAGCCACCCAGCCTGTCCTCCTATTGAACGATATCGTCAGAAAAGTAGCAAAAAGAAAGACATACGCGAACATACCTTGGCCCAATAGACCTCGAAATATGCAAAGTGGATATCATCCCACTTGGCTAGAAGCGCAATCACATGCGGATCATCATGCACCTGACACAAATACTCCTGGTGTTGCTCCAACGTTCCAGTCTGGCTCCATCCTTGGGAAACACGAGGATCATTCTGCCATTCATGAAAGAGACGTACGTGCTCGGTATCATTATAGTCAACTGACACCATGGAGAAGGTCTCGTCAAGATGGGGAATCCATCGGCTGTAAACAATAGCCCCAGGTGCGGGTTTGGCTGGTCTGACTGGGTGCCATGACTGCTGAACTCTCTCGGGATCATCAGGATCTCCGGCGACTGTGATGGTCGTTGTGTTGTGTAAAGGAGTCAGAGGGAATGATCCAAGAGGGGTCGAGCCGGGCAGAGAAGAAGGCGATTCTTCTGGACACCAAACAGGTCGAGGTCCAAATGGCGATCCAGCGCCTTGCCAGAAGGTACTTCGCAAGACAAGGACGAGGCTCTCGTCAGTCTTGTTGGAGGTTTGGCGCTTCTCTCGGCCCTTGAGAGGGTGATCAATGGCAAGCAATACTGCCGTGAGTTGTTGGCCCAGAATAGCGGCTCCAGCTCCATGTAATTCCAGTCGATATGATTCCACCGATGTTCTCAAAGTGAAAAGAGCATATGCAAGCAGCCAGACTTGACCCAAGCCTGGCGCCTCGGTGCCAGCCCAATGAACGGTGACACATGGTGAACGGCGTGCCCGAGCCCAAGGACTGTTGTTGGATTGAGGTGGAAGCTCACTTGACTTCAGATCAATTGGGTCTGAGAAGACAAGACCATCGTTGTAAAGATCAAAGGGCAACCGCTTGTCAGACCCAGGAGCTTTCTGGACAAGTTTATAGGCTGGCGCATTCGTGTCAGGTTGTGCCGAGACTTTTTCAATCGCAAACTCGGTCTGGTAGGGATGAGGAAGCTTGACGACAGTTTCGCCAGCTTTGAGGGCTGAGAATGTTCCTTTTGGCGCTGACATTGTTCAAACGGTCTAAGGATTAAAGATTGGATACTAGCGAGAAGGGTTGGAAAGGATAAAAAAGTTGAACACGCTCAAGAAGCTATTCACACCAGAATACCAAGCTGCATAAGTGGGAGAAGGTATCCATGCCGGTCCTCCACTTCGGAACAAGCTTGACACCTTGGGACAGCATTCTGCATGGATGGTGGTGTACCCATCAATTCCGCAACTTTCCACGCCATTGCACAACTTTCTCGGCTTTGGTGCAATAAAAGACTAGTGGCATTTTCGAGACGACGTCAAGGACGTAGAAGTGGACTTGGCTTGCCAAGCCGTATGGCAGCCAGATCCCGAAGATCCCCTACTGTGAGTTGTGCAAACCAACTCTGCTCAGGGTCAAGATTATTGTGTGGACCAGAGCGGATCTGATAACTCTAGACCAGCCACCCCTGACGCCCAATTTCTTACTTTTTGCCTGCACCCCCCCCTCCTCTTTTTCCGGTCTTCGGAGCTGTTTACCTATTCCCAGGATCAGGGTCTAGGTATTGCTGATTTTGACCGCTTGGAAAGACTAGCAGGATCTGTTAAGAGGGATGTATGTGTATTAACTGTAGCTAACTAAGGTCTTAAGCCAGGTAATCTAGCTAATATATAAAGTAAGTGCTTTAAGTACCTTTAATATTACCTCTTAACTAGGCTATAATAGTATTATAAGTAAAGCTATTTATAAGATAATAATTACTTTTCTTTTTATTTTCTTAGTATTTTTTATATTAATAATACTTATAAATTAAGCTATTAAATAAATTACTTATATAATTAATATATTAATACTTTTATTAATACTTTTATTAATACTTTTATTAATACTTTTATTAATACTTTTATTAATACTTTTATTAATACTTTTATTAATACTTTTATTAATACTTTTATTAATACTTTTATTAATACTTTTATTAATACTTTTATTAATACTTTTATTAATACTTTTATTAATACTTTTATTAATTTATTTATTATTATTATATTTATTTTTATATATTATATATTAAAATAGCTTATTTTTATTTTTTAAATAATTTATTTATATTATAAATTAATATACTTTATATATACTTATTTATTTTTATTTAAAATATTTTACTTTATATTATTAAAATTTATAAATAGAAGTAATAATATTTATTATTTTAATTTAGCTTTTTTTAATATATTTTTAAACTATAAAAATATATATTTTATAATAGTTAAATTTATAAATTTTACTTTTATTATTAATATTAAATTAGTATTTCCTTTATAAAGTTTTTATATTATAAAAGTTATATTAAGCTTTATACTTATTAATAAGAAATTTAAACTTTTTATTTATTATAACTATTCTTTAACTTTTATTATTACTTTTTAGTTTTTCTAATTTATAAGTATTTTAACTTTTAATAGCTATAGTATTTTAATAATATTAGCTAGTTTATTATTAAATCTTTCTAGTATTTTATTAATATATTTTTTTTAATAAATATAAATATAATGTTTCTTTTTCCCTAGTTTAAACTACTATTTCTTTACTAATATTACTTTATTTATTCTTAGATATAAGGTTAATTAGTTATATGCTTTAGTATATATATTTAATTAATAAAACTAGTTATTATTAACTTTAAGTTAATTTAACTTTTATTAATTAACTTATATAAAAGTTAACTTAATTCCTTTAAACCTTTAATTTAACTTTACTATTATCTTATATTTATTTAACTCTATTTATAAATATGCTATTCTTATTTTTATATAATTAAGAAGATATAGACTACCTATTTAGCCTAAATAATTACATTTATAAGCTACTCTTTATACTTAGTTAAGTTTAGGCCTTTAAAGGCAGTAAGGAAAGTAGCTTAATTATCTATAAAGATCTTACCTTACTTAATAGCTTCTTCTAGCTTCTTTGGCTATAATAGCTCTTTAATTAGCTAATTTAATAATATCTTATAACTTAAAAAATCTAGATTTATATAACTAATTAAATAAATTAAAATATAATTAAAAATAATTATTTTAATTTACTATTAATACTACTATTTATTGCCTTAGTATTAGTTATTATTTTATAGGGTAAATATGCTTAGTTAAGTAAATTCTATTTAATTAACTATAGCTTTATTTTACCTACTAAAGGACTCTTTAATTTTTAAGTATAAACTCTTTCTTATATATAGAATTTTTTTTATCTTATATAATTAACTTTATAGAATTTTCTAGGTAATTCTATTATATATAAACTCTAAATACTATTTATAATATAAAGGCCTACTTATAGATTAGTAGTAATTATATCTATAAGTATAATAATGCTAAAGATTTAAAGGCTATATTTAGTCTTTAGCCTATTAAGGTATAGATCTATTATATCTAGGGTACTTAGCCTTTATATCTCCTTATTAAGCTACCTTCTATAATAAAAGCTCTTAGTTAAGTAGTAAAGGAGCTTATACTTAAAGATAACTAGCTTTTATAACTAGTTATTTATCTATTAATTATAGCTAATTACTAATAATTAACTAGCTTTTCTTTTTATTTTAATTTTTACCTTTTAATATATATTTATTTATAAGGTAATAATATTATTATTATAAATATTTTAAGAGTAATTATAGCTAGTTAAGATAAGCTATAAGTATAGTTAATTAATATTTACTAGTTATATATTAAGTAAGTTTAATATCTTAACTATAATTAAGATTAGTATTATTAATCTTATAAAAAGTAATTAAGGTAAAGAACTTATATTTAATAAAGGCTTAATTAATTTCTTAATAGTTTTATAATTATTAAAATAAGTATCTTTAAAGATAAATAGATTAAAAAAGGTTAAAGTTATTTTTTATAGCTTTAACCTAGTAATAATTAATAAATAGAATCTAGGTATTTTAATAAGCTATAAAAGTATTAATAATAAAGTCTTTAGCTAGACTAAAGTCTTAATAAACTTAATTAATAAAGTTATCTTTAGGCTATAGTATCTTAAGTAACTCTAATTATAATAAATATATTACTTAACTAGCTAAAAAGCTTTAAAAAGCCTAGCTAAGTTTATAATTTCCCTATAACTTTAACCTTTTCTAATCTATCTATCCCTTAAAGTTATCTTAATAATTATAAAATTATTAAGAAATTAACTAAGCTTATATTATTTATAAGTTCTTTACTCTAACTGCTTTATTTAATTAATAATACTAACCTTAATTACAGTTAAGATATTAAACTTAAATAACTAATAACTAGTAACTAGTAACTATTAATTAACTAAATATATAAATATTACCTTTACTTAGCTATAACTTAGAAATTAATAATAAGAAGATTATAAATCTTATTAAAGGTATAACCTCTAATACTAAGACCTAGATATAAAAGCTAATAAGAAAGGCATTTGCAGTTACTTATAATTATTAAATAGATATCTAATTACTTAACTTAATTATCTTTAAGTATAAGATACTTTACTACTTAAATCTTAATTTTAATTCTATTTAAAGGTAATACTAAACTAAGATGCTATTTCTAAGGATTAAGTAGTAATATACTAATACTTTAAGTTTAATAATAGATAATTAAATTATTAACTTAAAAAGTAAGTATAGCCTATAGATTATAACTATTATTAATTTTATAACTATAATTTATACTAACCTTTAGGTAGGCTTTTTATAAGTAGCATTTAAAGTTTATATATAATAGAATTACCTAGAAAATTCTATAAAGTTAATTATATAAAAAAAAAAAAATTCTATATATAAGAAAGAGTTTATAACTAAAAGTTAAAGAGTCCTTTAGTAAGTAAAATAAAGCTATAATTAATTAAATAGAATTTACTTAATTAAGCATATTTACTTTATAAAATAATAACTAATGCTAAGGCAGTAAATAGTAGTATTAACAGTAATTTAATAAAGAAGGTTAAAGTTATAGGAAAATTATAAATTCTATTAATTAAGCTTTTTATAGCTTTTTAACTAGTTAAGTAATATATTTATTATAATTAAAGTTACTTAAAATACTATAGCTTAAAGGTAATTTTATTAATTAAGTTTATTAAGATTTTAGTCTAGCTAGAGACTTTATAGTTAATACTTTTATAGCTGTTATTAAAATACTTAGGTTCTATTTATTAGTCATTACTGGGTTAAGGCTATAAAATTATTTAATATAATAACTTAAAATTATAATAATTATAAGAAATAAGTATATAAATATAATATATATAATTACTATATATAGATTAATAATATTATAATTTTCTTTTTTACTGTTAATACTACTGTTTATTACTTTAGCATTAGTTATTATTTTATAAAGTAAATATACTTAATTAAGTAAATTCTATTTAATTAACTATAGCTTATTTTACCTGCTAAAAGACTCTTTTAACTTTTAAATAAAACTCTTTTCTTATATATAGAATTTTCTAGGTAATTTTATTATATATAAACTTTAAATACTACTTATAATAGTCTTCTACTTATAGATTAGTAGTAATTATATTTATAAGTATAATAATACTAGAGATCTAGAGGCTATATTTAGTCTTTAGCCTGCTAAGGTATAGATCTATTATATCTAAGGTACTTAGCCTTTATATCTCCCTATTAAGCCACTTTCTATAGTAAAAGCTTCTAGTTAAGTAGCAGAAAAGCTTACATTTAAAGATAATTAGCTTTTATAACTAGTTATCTATTTACTAATTATAGCTAATTATTAATAACTAACTAGCTTTCCTTTTTATTTTAATTTTTACCTTTTAATATATATTTATTTATAAGATAATAATATTACTATTATAAATATTTTAAAAGTAATTATAGCTAATTAAAATAGGCTATAAGTATAGTTAATTAATACTTACTAGTTATATATTAAGTAAGTTTAATATTTTAACTATAATTAAAGTTAGTATTATTAATCTTATAAAGTAGTTAGGGTAAAGAACTTACATTTAATAGAGGCTTAATTAGTTTCTTAATAGTTTTATAATTATTAAAATAACTTTAAAAATAAATAGATTAGAAAAGGTTAAAGTTATAAGGGAGTTATAGATCCTATTAATTATTAGGCTTTTTAAAGCTTTTTAGCTAGTTAGGTAATATATTTATTATAATTAGAGTTACTTAAAATGCTATAGCCTAAAGGTAATCTTATTAATTAAGTTTATTAAGACTTTAATCTAGCTAGAGACTTTATTATTAATACTTTTATAGCTTATTAAAATACCTAGGTTTTATTTATTAGTTATTACTAGGTTAAAGCTATAAAATATTATTTTTTCTTTTTCCTTTTTATAATATTAAAGAAACTTAAAAGGTATTACTTTTTAAAAAGACTTAAAAGCTATTACTTCTTAAAAAGACTTAAAAGTAGTTACTTTTTTCTCTTTATAATATTAAAAGGGCTTAAGTATTATTACTTTCTTTAATATATTTATATTTAAGATAAAGTTATACTTAAAGATATTATAATTATTATAAGTAATAATACTTATCTAATACCGAATCACAGCTCGTAAGGCAAAATGAAGGTATTCAGAAGGGTATGTCGGGTCAATTCTGAGAGTGGGCCTTGGTGTTGTGAGATAAACACCAAGGACCGGATTAACTATAACCCGCTATTCAGGAGAGCTGTGATTCTCACGCATCATACAGCTGGCCTCTAAAGAAACCTTCCAGTTATCCTTAATTATTCTATCATCATCTAATATATACATATTCCATATTAATTAATTCCTCTAATTAATCTTCTTCAGGATCTTCTTTATCTAACTGCTTCTTTACAGTCCTTTATTAGCAAATTGCTTAGAATGCTTCTTATAGAAGGACTCTATAAGCTCTTCTAATATATCTGCAGTCTTTACCTACTAATTGTATTTAAGACTTTATCCTTTCTATTAAACAAGAAATCCTTTAAAAGGAGTAGTATTCCTTCTAAGGTATTATACCTATCTCTTAATAATAAAGTTAACTTTATAGCAATTCTTATTAATAGGTTCTCCCTCTATAAGCCTAAGCTATTTATTAATAAGGTTATTAGTATATACTAGAAGAAGATACTTTACTAAGATAACTAGATAGATCTTCTACTAATCTAAAAGCTTTAATTTATAGGCTAGATTATTAATAACTTATTTAATGTAAAAGGGACTAGTTTGCTGCTATAACTATTTCTTTAATGGCTTTCCTAGGAGATTATAGCCTTTATAAAGTTATAGATAAATGCAATTGCCTTCTTTTAATATAATAGGATAATGCTTATTATTATACTAATATTTTCCTTTTATTGCAGTGAAATCTATAGCCAGTTAAGCTTCCTTATAAATAACTTCTTAGAGATAAGGAAGATTTGCAATATCCTTTATAGGAATAATAAGATTAAGAGTACTTATTAGCTTAAACCTATAAAGGAATTTATATATACTTATCTTAGTTCTAGCATTATATACTTCATTTAGATTCTATTAAAGTGTTAGAAGAATATAAGACTAATCTGCTAAAGGATTCTTAATGTAGTAAAAGCGTAAAGTAATCTTAACAGTCTAGTTTCTTCTTTTAGATAGACTATTAGCTTCTAGATAGTATGCTATAGTTATAGCAAGTCTATACCTAAATTTACTCTATAGCTTTTGCTAGAATGGTAAAGTAAACTTTCTATTGCAATCTAAGATAATAACCTTAGGAATTCCCTAATCTGCTATTAATAGCATCTATACTAAGGCAATAGCCTAGTCTTTAGCACTATATATTAAGTATCTAGAGATTAGAAGATAATGCTTACTTGCTATGCAAGTTACTATTATAAGCTAATTAAAGAGATTAAATCCTTTAATTGCCTATAGGCTTCTAACTAATAAGATAGAGAGAAGATTAGTAATAAAGTTAATTATAATAGTATGCATAGGAGTAACAGGGGGATATATTAGCATATAGTTACTAATTCTTTATTGTTAGTCTATCTATCCTAGATAATATATCTTGCAACTATAAATGTATTTTCAGATTCTTGCAGTAAGATTATATATTAAGAGTCCTAACAATTCCCTTATTATCCTTTTAGTCCTAAGATAATTCTAATCCTTATATACTATCTTTAGGATTTTATTAATTATAAAGTGTAGAATATATAAGTAAAGATATCTATCAGTTTATTTATAATATAGAAGTCTATCCTTTAGAGCAAAAGGCATACTACACTTTAAAGCAGATACTATATCCTTACTATTTAATTAATTAGCATTAACTGCTTTACCCTTAGATTTAAGAATTATTTTAAAAATAGGTAGATACTTTATATTATTAAGATACCCCTAAATAAACCTATCCTTTATCTCTTTAAATATAAGTAACTTTATGCCTATATATATATTATTAAGTGCAGTGTAATTAGGGTAAAGTCTATAAGCATTACTATTAGTCTCTAAAGCCTCTAAGTAACTAAGGGCATTAGGAATAAAGTTCTTCTTTCTAGGAATATAAAAAACATATAGCTTATATTCTAAAAGATAGATTAAGGCATTAATAAGTCTTCTATTAGTACAATTAGTACTTATTATATCTAAAGTTATTTTCTTAATAATTTATTTTATTACTAAGTAATCTATAAATATAGTAAGAGATCCTTTAGAGGATCTAATATATACTTTTAGTCTCTTTATTACCTAGACTAGTACTGCTATCTCTAGCTCTATTAGTCTATATCTTATCTCTGCTACTATTAATATCTTGCTAATAAAACAGATAGGTATAATAATATTAAAGGGAATGTAAGTACCCTCTTTCTAGATATATCTATCCTTTATATAATATAGAACTGCTTTAAAGCCTTACTAAATGCTAGCATTAAGTTAAAGAAAGAGATGCTTCTTTAGATTAAGATAAACTAAACCCTTCCTAGAGGTAATTTACTCTTATATAATCTAAAAGGCAATCTTCTCTGCTAATATAGGATTATAATATATTATCTTTATATATAACTTTCTCTTTCCTTTATTGCTATTAATAATCTTATTATTCTTTCTTCCCTTAGCTAAGAGGGTAACTTTACGCTTCTATAATAGCTCTATAATCTTAGCATAGTATAGAATAAGATGTTAAATATACCTAGTTACTTTAATATATTATTTAAGAGCTATAAGCTATTATAGAAACTCTAGCTTAGTAAAGGCAGTAACTCTCTCTACTATTATTAATAATCTAAGAGTATTAATATAAAATCCTAATACTTAGGCACTTAGATAGCCTATCTAGCTCTTTATTAGAGAGATAGATAAGTTCTTAGAGATAAAGAGTCTAAAGAGTATATCTATATGCTAAGCGTGCTCCTTAGTAGACTTAAAGAAGATTATAATATTATTAATAAAGGTGTAATAAAAGCTATAGTATAAACTTAAAAGTCTATCTATATACTATTAAGTGTATATAGGAGAGTTATAAAAGCCTATAGGAGTAACTATAGATCTTTCTAGTTCTTTATAACTTATAATTATAAACCTATCTTAATATTCTAGTGTAACTCTAAATTAGAAGAAGAAGAAAGATGTATTAATTGCTAAGATGTAAGTTGTACCTTGCAGGGCTATAATAATATCCTCCTATCTAGATAATAGATAGCTATTAGGAATTGTAACTTTATTTAAGGCTTTTAAATTAATTATAGCTTAACCCTTAGGTTTTCTATTAACTATTCTCTAGATAATAAAGATTAGAGCTATAAATAGCATTAGCTTAGTTATCTACTTTATTTATTTCTAATTATATAGCTTATTAAAGATCTAATTAATAAGGTTTTAATCTTTTAGCCTATAAGCATATAGTTACTAAGTAACTTTCTGCTTATGCTAATTATTAATTAAAGGTATAGTTATTAATTTACCTTCTAGAATGTAAATAAGACTTAAGTCTATCTATAGAGTAATATACTTAGTATATAGATCTTAAGCCTGCTTTGCAAATCTAGAGCCATTATTATAGATATAAATTCTCTCTTAAGTCTTAATCTTAGGGAGATTTAGTTATCTTTAAATATATACTTAATATAGTATTTAAGGTAATTTTAGAATTAACTTATAGATAACTATTTTAAGTTCTCTATTAATAGAGAAGGTAAAGGCTAGCTTATCTAGGACTGATAATTCTAACTCTAGAAGCTCCCTAACTGTAAAAAGGGGCTGCTTCTTTTTATTCCTTTTCTGCTGTTTATATAGCAGCTTAGAGTCTTTAATATCTTCTAGAATCGCGCTTCCTATATCTTATATTAGGTTTATAGCAGCGCCTATGAGGGTTGCCTTTAAGATAGATATTAAGGGGCTATTTATAGCTTGAGGAATAAGTTCTCTGGCAGTAATAGTACTGATTTTAGGAGTAAGATTAATATCAGATGAGATTGTAACTTATTCCATGCCTCTAGTAGTTCTATCTAACGCGCCAGAGGCTATCAGTCTAGCTATCACTATTAAGGCTAGACTAGCAGCTTTCTATAAGCTAGAGAAGTATATCTATTCTTCCTTATATTCTTTAATATTTCCTAGCTTCTACTTTCTCTAATAAGTAATATCTTTATTAGTATTATTAATAATTATAACTCCTAGAGTAGTACTTAAGTTTATAAAGGCATTAAAGGCTTTATTAATATAGCTATTAAATATAAATGTTCTTCCTTTAGGGACTTCTTTCTAGGTTACTAGCATAAGATATATCTATCTAGCAGGAACTATTATTAGCTAAGCTACTATTACTTATTAATTAACCTTCTAAGAGAGCTAAGAGATAGTAAAAGGAATAAAGAACTCCTCTAGACTAGTGTAGTATAGATATTTATTAGTTATTATAATATTAATGCTATATAGCGCTATCTATCTATTTTTAAGTAAAGCCTTAGGAGATAAAGATAGCATTCTATCCTAAATCTAGGCTTTATAGGTAAACTCTATATAGCTAGCATCTAATTTATTATAATAGATACTATTAATATAAAATGTAAATGTTACTTACTTACTATATAGCTTTTCTATCTTATTATTAACTCCTTAAATAAAGATAGGCATTTTTTCCTTAATAGTATGCTAAAGTGTTTATAACTATTCCCTAGAGATAACTAGTTTTCTACACCTAGTATTAGCATAGATAGAAGCTATCTCTCCTCCTAGAGAGCTTATAGCATTAAATTTAAGGTATATATAGTTGCTATTAACCTTATAAACCTGCAGTTAATAGTAAATACATATAGAAATATATTCTATAGATACAATTATATTATTAACCTAAAGAGTAACCTCTTATATAGCTAACTTCTTAGAATATCTAGACTTTAGGTATTTATAAAGCTTATTATAAGATAGAAAATCTCTATAATAATAGATATAATGTTTAGACTTAGCAGGTACCTGCTTACTTATTAACTGCATAGGGCTAATATAAGATCTTGCAGCTCTATGTTCTTATAGTATAGCCTAGCTAGGAAAGACTTAATGGTAGATGCTACAGGGAAACTCTTATATAATATCTGCTAGCACTATGCTGCCTATTATATAATTAAAGTATACTTATTAAGAAGATATCAATTAAAAGGAGCAAATACTCTTACTATTGCTATCAGTATTAGCTCTATTTAACCTAAATTTATCCCCCTTATCTTCTAAGGTAGGATATTTCTATTTAAAATAAACTTTTTTCTCTTCCTTAACATTATAATAAATATAGTTATTATTATATAAGTAAGAGTAGTAATCTTGGTTATTGCTGTAATAATAATTGCCTAGTTTATTATTATTCTTCCTATCCTTTATATATAATTATAATAGTTAATTGCTATAGTATTAGTTATTTTGCCTTAATTAGTTGTATTTATCTTATTACTTAGAGCTAGAGTGTTTATTATAAGGGCATTAATTAAATTAACTACTCTTATCTCTGCCTAAGTAGCAATTAGACTTATATTAGTGCTTGCCTTTATTACCTTAGTCTTAGTAATAATAGAAGTATTTAATTGTAATTTAATATTACTTATACTGCTTAATAAATGCTATTAGTAATGTAGTTTCCTTAGGATATTTAAGGAAATATAAGATCTTAATATCTATCTAGTTAAATAGTATAGAGATAATAGTATAATCTTTATTATATTTAACTTACTTAGCTAGATTAGCTTTTTGCTAAGCCTATTAGGTAAGTGTAATACTATAAAGAATAAGCTTAAAAGTAAATTAAGTTTAATAAAGATCCTCTAGGATCTTTATATTAAGATGCTTAAATTATTTAATAAGCTTTTAACTGAATTTATTAATAGGAAGATTAAGAAATTAATTATAACTAGCTTTATTTAACTTAGATATTAGCTAGGTACTAGCTTTCCTAGTAAGCATTCTAATATAATATTTTATAAAACTAAACTTACTAAAATGCTTAAATAAATAGAAATGCTTATAGAATATATATATATTAGTATAAATTATCTTACCTATACTAGTAGTAATAAGACCTTAATAATCTTTATTATTAGAATTATTAGAGTTAAAGATGCTAAGTATCTTCTTTTAAATCTTCTTACTAATATTACTGCCTATAGATTGCATAGTATTAATAGTAGTCTTGCATTATTATTATACTATAAGATTATTATTAGATCCTTTTAATAGATTATCTTAAGGCACTAGTAGTCTGCCTAGCTATGCTTCTAGGATCTCTGTAGAATGTAGATAATAAGTAGTAATTAATTTTACTTAATTTTACTAATTAAATGCATAGACATTAAACCTCTACTATACCTGCTCTTGCTACTAGGGAAGATACTTAAGATATAAGAGCCTAGTATAAGGATACTTAATAAGCATATCTGCAATTATAGACTTAAAGACCTAGCAACTTAGCATCTATTGCATCTGCAAGGCTATATTATTATCCTAAATAGTAAATGCATTAAGAGCTTAAATAGGGTAATATTCCTCTATTATTTAATAGAAGCATACTCCTTATGCAAGTATAGATTCATTCTCTGCAATTTAATCTATAATATTATCTTCTTATTCTCTTAGATTATAGAGAATAGAGCATTAACTGGCTTATAGTTATAGTTGCAGTTATTAAGATAAAGAATTTAATTTATTATCCCTAGACTTATTATTATGATGCAGCTAAGGAGCTAATAGATAGACAGTGCGCTAATAACCTAGAGATTAAGGAGATACTAAATGCTAACTATTGTTACAATTGTTAAGAGACTTATCTTGCTATTATCATTATGCGGAATTAGATGGGCTGCTATGTTGCTGGCTTGGTAGATTACCTATATTATCTCTATAGTTAGATTATACTATTACAGTGAAAACGCAGTTATAATAGCCTTAAAATGACTTTAGTATATAAGGTGTAAAGGAGCAGTATTAAATAATATATTAATTAGGGGTATATAATAGCTACATTAAAAGGTATATAACTTATAGTTATATTAATTACTTTAAGTAAGTAGAGATATAATATATCTTAATAGTAGTCTAATAGGATAGTAGCTCTTTTCTATCTAATGACTATAAGGGGTAGCTGCCCTACACTAAAGACTATACTGCTTAACTAAGCTATCTTGCACCTCTTAACCTTAGTTTTATCCTAGTATACTACTTAGAGGGTCTTACCTGTAAATGTTAGACAGCTAAAGGATTTATCCTGCTTAGTTCCCTTTAGGGATTTCTATAACTAAGTAGTAGACCTAAGTGAATGCAGTTAGGGGGCCTCTTTTTTAGTAATACTAGTACTTTTAAATTGAAAATTAGCATAAAAAGGCTAATTATTTAAGAAAAAGTAAGGCTATTATAAGAGTAGATTAACTTTATAAAAGAATGCATTAATAGAGATAATTTCTACTTATATATACTAGCAATTATGCAAGGTAGAGTATACTTTCTTAGGTAAATGCTAGAAAAGCTAAAGGTTATAGGTTTAAATTTAAATATAAGGTATAAATTTTTGCCTTTTTAGCTTTTTGCTGTAACATAATGTATACATAAGGGCAGGGATTAAGGGTTACAGCGTGCGTATGTAATAATAACTTCTTAATTAGTGCTTCTTAAGGGATTAAATAACTACTAATTTTAGGTATAATTTATACTATTAAGAATGCTTTTAATAGCGCTTATATAGGTAATAGTAATTAAGGTTATTAAGAGGTTAATAAATAGTGCTAAAGGTAATAATAACCTTCTGCAGGCTTAGAGGTTGCTTAATAGTAGTTGTAGTGCTAATTATAGATAGTTAGGCACTATAGATCTTTTATAATTGCTACTATTTAATACTAAATTACAGCTTATAAGGCAAAATGAAGGTATTTAGAAGGGTATATTAGGTCAATTCTAAGAGTGGGCCTTGGTGTTGTGAGATAAACACCAAGGACCAGATTAACTATGACCCGCTATTCAGGAGAGCTGTGATTCTCACGCATTATTATCTTTTTATATTTAATTATTAGAATTAATATTACTTTAATTTTACTAGCTTATATTATATTAAGATTTCCTTAATTTAAAAGCTTTTACTTCTTTTTTACTTTAATTTATTAAATTATAATTTAAAATATATTATTTAATATTCTTTAACTTTATAATTAAAGTTTATATAAATTAAATATTATATATCTTTATTATTATTATTAGCTTTTTCTTTATTATTTACTTTTTTTTTAATTTATTATTTTATTTATTTAGCTTATTATCTTTTATAACTTTATTAAATTACTATTAATACTACTATTTATTACTTTAATATTAGTTATTATTTTATAATATAAATATACTTAATTAAGTAAATTCTATTTAATTAATTATAGCTTTATTTTATCTACTAAAAGACTTTTTAACTTTTAAATATAAACTTTTTCTTATATATAGAATTTTTTTTTATTTTATATAATTAATTTTATAGAATTTTCTAAGTAATTCTATTATATATAAACTTTAAATCTAAGTGTTAATTAGCTGTATTTATTTTTAATTTATATTCTTTATACTGTACTGCATTGCCTTATAACCTAATTTAATCTATTATTAACCTGCTAAGCTAGCTTCAGTCTACTAATATTTACAGTTTTTCCTTTAATACTAAAACCTTTATTTTCTAATTTGCCTTTTTCCTTCTCTTTCCCCTCTTACTTCCCCTCCTTTATACTACAATAGCCTTTAATTCCTGTAATATAATATTTATACTACTAAATCAATTACTGCAACTATACATCTTAACTTTATAAACTATAGCTAGTATAGACTATTACTACTACCTAATATAATGCTATTAATAAAGGCCTGCTATTACCTTAATAGGTATTAACCCTATTCTAGGCAATTTACTAAGTCTTCTAATGCCTTTATCTAATCTGTAATATAATTAATAAGGGCCTTATCTTTAGCTTTATCTTTAGCTTTATTTTTATTAATACTAAGTAGCTATACTTAGTAGCTAAAGATTATAAGATTAACTTACTATATTATTAATAATTTATTAATATATAGTAGGTATTCTCTTATAATTTTATAATACCTTAAGAAGAATTAGAAAATTAATATAATATTAAGCTTAAAGCTATAGATTTTTATTAAGTTACTAGATATATAAGCATTAACTGCCTTAACTAGATAGTTATAGCTAGGTTAGCTATTATTAATATTAATTGCATAGCAGTGTATCTTGTAATAGATTTTAAGGTTCTTAGCCTATTTTAAGATAGTCTATTTAGGTTAAAGCCTTAGTAATAATTACTTTAACTAGGTAATAATAGAGAAGGCATTTAGCTTACTAAGGCTAGGGGAAATATCTTTTTTATGCTTATAGATTAAGGCTACTTATTTAGTTAAATTATAAGGTTTAAGGCAGTAGCGCTATATAACCTTAAGACTTAATTTTAAGGTTATTGTATTTTTTAGCATAGTATATAACGCCTTATATTATAATATACTAAAAATAAGCATTATATTGTATTCTCTTATTATATGAGACTCTATTAGCTATACCTTGCGTATTGCTGCAGAGACATTTTAACTTTTCAATAAACTTTAAATATTACTTATAATAATCTTTTATTTATAGGTTATTATAAATATATACTATAAGTATAGTAATACTTTAAATCTAAAAGCTATATTTATTTTTTAACTTATAAGAGTATAAGTTCTTTATACTTAAAGTATTTAATTATTATACTTTTTTATTAAGCTACTTAATATAATAAAAGCTTCTAGTTAAGTAATAAAAAAGCTTATACTTAAAGATAACTAATTAAAGTAATTAGTAAATAAATAATTAATTACTTTAGCTAATTATCTTTAAGTATAAGCTCCTTTACTACTTAACTAGAAGCTTCTATTATATAAGGTAGCTTAACAGAGAGGTATAGTAGCTAAGCACTCTAGGCATAGAGGACCTATACTCTTATAAGTTAAAGGATAAGTATAGCTTCTAGATCCAGAGCATTACTATGCTTGCAGCAGATGTCTGCAATAACCTGTAAGTAGGCTTACAGACTGTTATAAGTAGCGTTTAGAGTTTATATATAATAGAATTACCTAGAAAATTCTATAAAGTTAATTATATAAAATAAAAAAAATTCTATATATAAGAAAAGAGTTTTATCTAAAAGTTAAAAGAGTCCTTTAATAGGTAAAATAAAGCTATAATTAATTAAATAGAATTTACTTAATTAAGTATATTTACCTTATAAAATAATAACTAATATTAAGGCAATAAATAGTAGTATTAATAGTAATTTAATAAAGACTTTAATATATAATCTTTAATAGTTTAGCTTAAGGTATAAAATATACTTATTTATAAATATTTATAAGTTAAATTAAAGATTTAATTAGTTATAATTTTATTTTCTAATAAATTAAAGTATAATTAGTCTTTATAATAATAATTTTTAATATTTTTAAGAGATATAAGAGCACTTTAAGTACTTAATTCTCTCCTTTAAGGGTTTTCTAGTAATATAGCCTTTATAATAAGGTATTTTTACCTTTTAAATTAATTAATAATAGCTAAAATCCTTCTAATTATATAGTAGATATATGTATAAGGGGCTTATAATTTATTAAGAGGGATATATATGTATTAACTGTGGCTAACTAAGGTCTTAGGCTAGGTAGTCTGGCTGATATATAAGGTAGGTGCCTCAGGCACCTTCAACAGGATCTGATAAACCGCTCAACCACGCTAAAAGGTCTGCAGACTCACCAGTTGACCACTGGTGGTGGAGAGTGCCGGCTTCATGATCCTTGTAAAAGTCGATTCCAAAGGTTTTGAAGAATAAAATGGCCTGATGAATGCCTCAAGACCGAGTGTACCTGGAACCTCTGTTCCGGGGACATTGTCTGGTCTCAGCGGTCCAAGGCACGCATGCTTGACCCTCAGCAGTGCATCGATATTGCAGCCCCCACGCCCTCGAAGAGTCAAGGACATAAGGCTGTTTTCCTCCTATTTGTGTGGTGTATGCTTAAGCCACTTCAGTTTGCGAACAGCCAGGAGCTCGAAAAAGACACTGGACTTCCTATAAGACATGTAAGTTACGGGTTCCCAAAGATGCCGATATGTGTGAATAGTGATGGAGGCGTCTATGGCGTCAGTTACATATTGATCGCCGCTCATCTGTCAACTTGGCCGATTTTGACTTTCCAGCATGCATGTTAAGACTGGTCGGTAGCCTAGTAGCCAGGTACGAGGAGACCATGCACGGACAAACAAAACAATTGAGCGAGGGGATGTCTGATCCAATCTTATCAATCAAATCTGATCTGAATCGCTCGTACGCAAGCCCCTCTTCACTGCAAGATGGAAGATGATCATGTCTGAGACATGAATGCTTATTCCCGATGATCAGCTGTTAATCATATGCGATCACTGATCTTCTTCATCCAGAGTATAGTACATACATATCAATGAGCATGGGTATCGAATTCTTGGTTAGAGCTGTCGATCTCATCTGGCTTCTCCGCTTTTCGTTCACATTCTTGGTGTTTCTTGGGCGAAGGCAACCCCAGACACCATACTCGGAATACGGCACCGGACGAGCTGTACCAGTATAAAGCAATTCATGACTTGTATGTTCTGAACCTTAATGGCTATTACCATAGTCTTGAATGCAGAGGCCGATGGGTCTACACTTTAGTGCTTTTGTTTCCTACCACATGGATCAGGACTTCAAATAATGCTTGGCTGTGGCTTCTTCCAAGTCTAACAATGTCCAAAGACCCTAATTTTGTTCTTTCAACTTCTCTTCAAACCAACCTAGGCTTGATAGGCAACTAGTTAGTCATAAATCTTAAAAGTCTGATTGCCGATGGTGAGACGAAAGTACTGCACGAGAACTATGTTGGTGTCGATGATAGGCTATGGCATAATTCGAACCCACAATATGATATATACAAACTGTGAAGTACATTGCATCTTGCATAGTAGGTAGTCCTTCGCAGGTCGCTCTCTTGTCTCAAGGTACCTGAAAACTCGCACTCGCTAGAACTCTTGACTCATATACTAACGCTTGGAATATAAGCAATTCACTCATCTGTATGAGTTTAGGCGCTAGAACTTTCCATGCCAGTCTGCTATAACGGCGTCGAGACCTACGGCAGCCCGAGTCTATCAGAGAATGAATGGAAAGTTCGGCTTCCTCAATACTCATTGTTTACTATGAACTTGCCACCTTCATATGTGCTTTCCCGGCTCATCGTTTACTGCTGTAATGTTCAAGGATTTCTAGGCTCAAGACTTGAGTTCTATCCCATGCATCTTCTGCATGTATCATGCTATTAGTTTAGGCTGTCCGTAGATAGAACAAGTTTTTCTAAACAACCAGACTTTTCACTGAGCCTTCAGTAATTTATAATTCCTGCCCCTGATGAATATCTCCTGTCCTGACTGTATATTGGCGTGAGACTGAATGTTGTGGAGGAGACCCAAACAAGTAGCATGTCCACTGCAAGGATATGATTTTGGCCCGAGGGCTGAAATATGACAGTTCGGGACTTGCAAACATTTTCTTTCGTTCCAAACGAATCCTAGGACCAGTGACCAAGTTTTATCTTATTAGTACGTATATTGAGCTGATTGCAATATATAGACCTGGAGTATGGACGCCGTTGTCACGCAGAATCATGGTCGCTAGATATGCTGTAAATATATTCCAACCTACTCTTTTCGTCAGATTGTTGTCCATTTTCTCCAACAGGTATTACTGTGTTTATTTCCTCTGTAGTTCTGCGGATTGCGTTTCTCGAAGAGCCCAACACAGAGAGAAGTGTCGAGCAACTCGAATCAACTTACAAAGAATGTGAAATCTTTCTTATCATGTCTGAGGGCCTGGACTATATACAGCTATCTAAATTAGAGCGTTGCGGTTCATAAAGTTCCGCTGAATGTTAAGAATTACAGCCTTGGCTCTTACTCTTGTCCCCCGCTGTCAAAAAAAAAAAAAAAACCTGGCGGTGAAGGATGGAAGCAAGTCAAGGAAAACATTGGATATATGAGTCTGAATCGTGGATATCAAAACATGGTAGCTGTGGACCAAAAGAAAAGTCGCTTAATCACAACGGCTTCGATTCTCACCACTTCCACGTCCTATTGGGGTCAATCTCATGCTAGATGGATTCAGTCATTCGTGAACAAGATTTGAATAGTCTCTCACTCTATAAACATATGATAAGAGCTTAAACTTGGATAATAGGTACCAAGAAGAAGTAAATAGTACACCCAGGACAACGCAAGGCTGTCGCTCATGTTCGGTAGCATGTCTAAAAGATTATATCCTGAACGCCAGTCACTAAGATCGATTCACATTAAGCCTTAGCCTCGTCAGTCTTACGGCCACCGAGCTGCATGTAGTTCCAGCAAACTATCGACTCAGGTCAGTCATTTCAAGAAACATATCAAGGTCCCGTTTAACTTACTCGTCCAACCAAGATCATCTCGGAAGCAAGACTGAGCAACTTCCTCGCCATAAACAGTGCCTGTGTCAGGGCTCGATGCTACAGCCTTCTTTCCAACCGCGAGTCCAATCACAGGTGGATAGACCACAAGCTCCTTGAACTCTGGGGTGTGGCCTGCTCGTTGGCTGAGGATGTTTTGATGGATGTTCTGTGCTATGTAGTGGCCGTGATGCATGGCACCGCCACACCGCTTAATACCGGGCCAGTTGGTGATATCGCCAGCAGCATAGTGCGACTCGGCGTTGGGTGTGCCGTCCTGGAACTGTAGACTATGTGCGCGTCAATAATTGAGGATTTCAAGTCAGAAGACAATTGACTTACTTGGGCTTGATCTTGACGAGACCGTCCGCATCGAGGGCAGACGTCGGCAAGTACGTTGAGGTTGGAACATTCCTAGAAATGGCCATGATAACTTGGCTTGCGAACATCTTATGGCCGTTGGTGAACTCAATCTCATACTTCTCACTCCCGTCGTTCGTCTCGACCTTGTTGTTTGCAGCTAGGCGGTGGCTCATGAGAACCTCAACACCAGCCTCACGGAGCAACTGAAGGGCCACGTCCTTGGTCTCGTCAGGAAGACCTTCTGAAGAAAGGAGCTTGTCACGCGAGTGAACAAGAGTCACTTTGAGGTGAGGCTTCACCATTTTCAGCTCTGCAGCCATCTCGATACCCACAGCGCCTCCACCAACAACCACGACGCCATACTTGGCATTATGGACAGAGGTGATGTGGTTCTCAGCTTCAAGGAGATATTGCTTTCGTGTCTTTGACTGGGGCACAACGGGCCAGACGCGCCGCAGACCAGTAGCGGAGACGAGGTAGTCGTACTCAAAGGTACTCTTCTCCTCGGTCAGGTGAGCAGAGATGGTGGCCTTCTTGGTTGCAGGGTCGACACTGGTAACGGAGCCTTGGATGATGCTGATGCTGGGGTCCTTGAGGCCAGGGATATCAGAGTACTTGACCCAATTCTTCTTGGAGAAGTTGGAATCAGCAAGAGCCAAAGGGGAGCCGATCAAATGATCTACGATACTGTCAGGGTCCAGCACTTATCATATCGCTTAGCCCAGCTGGACTGTAGAATACTTACAGTAGCCATCTCTCTCATCGACGATGGTGATATCAATGTTGAAGTGAGGAAGATCAGGATGGTGGATGTATGGCTCAGAATTCATGCGGGGAGAATATCCTTGGCTCAGATCAAGCAAGTTGACAGCAGCAGATAGACCACCATAGCAACCTCCAAGGATGAGAACGCGCACGGCGTTGGATGATTCGGGGAGCGAGCCCATCGTAGCAAAGGCCTGGGGGTGGAACGCAGGACAACTTTGACGTCGAAACACGAGATGTGATGCTAGAACAACAGATCTTACTTGGATCTGAGGCCGAGGTAAGGCGAGGGTTGTATGCAGGGAATCCGAAGTAAAGAAACGTATGGCCAGAGAAGGAGTCGCGTGTGGGACTCTGAGTAGTTGTCCTGAGAACCTGAACGACGTTCGAGCAATAAACATGAGCTGAAGGATGGAGTACTATGGGCACGGAGATGGGGGGGATGAGAAAAGAAATAGTTGAAGTAGCAAGGGAAGAAGAGGTGAGAGAATACACGTAGATGAAGACCCGGGAATAAACGACAGCACCCGTTGAGGACTACCAGTGACGCAAGGCGATATGGAATCTGATGTGAGGAGGAATACACTGTATCCGTACTCGGGTTAAAGGCGCAAGAGAGACTTCAATATCGGACCAAGACCGGCTCCGGCCCCGGCTTCAAACAAGGGACCTTTCATCACTCGGCTGGAGCCTGCATGGCCCTGTTTCTCCATCGTAACCCCCAAGAATCTTGTGGCAGTCTCACAGTGAGATTGAGGAACGGGACCAGTAAGACAAGAAAAAGCAGCGGGGCATTCTCCATGAACACGGTGTTGGTGTTGGTGTTGGTGTTAGTGCAAGGAACTTTTTTGTATGTGGATGTGGAGTTAAAGTTATCAGATCCATCCTAGACAGCGACAGCCAGCCACGGAATACCGTAAAACTCCACTGAAGCCTTAGCGCCCTGGACAAGAAGGGAAAATTATCAGATCTGACGGATGTCCGTTCTCCGCTGACTCATCCAAGAACACGCAGTCTCGAGGCACAATTCCACTTCTCGTGATGAGTTGTACAGTGTGAAGACCGTTATCAGATCGATCTTTGGAGTAATGATTTTGACGATCTCTAGACTAGTAGTGGACTTGTTACGGAGTACGCAAACCCTCCTTTCAAGAAATCCTAATGGAGATTCGATTTACTTCTGTATGTTGAGAGCCATTTACTTATATAGCAGCCAACCTTGGCAATGGATGTCACAAATGTTCTCAACCCCATAACAATAGACCTTTTGATACGCTTAAGCTATCATGTCCTTGAAACCCGAACACTTATTCTCACTGTATCTTCTGCGTCTGTCGATCTTGGTGTGTTACCGGTTCGGAAATCCGATGGAGGGGATCGACTCAAGGCCGATCAGATAACTCAGTCTAGTCAGTCACTGACTAGACTACCCCCAAAAGTCAAGTTAGGCTTGGCAAGCGAGCCAGTGAATGACCGAAAAGAATTATCTGATCCGAACAATCCCTGGCCTTTTGAACTACCTACCTTATTAGCTCGCCCCGCTGATGGATCAAGCTTATACGTAGCAACAAGATCGCCAGCGATTCGTAACTTCGGGGAACTGGTGTAGTTGGGAAATAACGACGGATGTTGTTCTCCTGAACTTGAGGAATATCATGAAGTCTCAGGTTTGAGCCTCTGTATAAATATATCGACACTCAACTCTGGCCAAAGCAGAGCCCATCGCCTTGTCTTTACTACACCTTGATGCATCTACATTCTCACTGGAGAAACATAATCACGGTCCCATATTCGCTCTTCAAGTCTAAGTCCTCTTCTTCAGGCCAATCGTTCAGCACATATCCTCGACTTTATTCTGTAGTGGGGGTTTCAATCCTTCGCTTCTCTAGCACCGCGGCCTTAATCCCCATTAGAGCTGCCAAGACAAGACCAGGGTGACCCTACTGTAAAATTATGCTTGTTTGACGGCGAACTAGAGGCTCTGCACCGGCTCCGTCTCCGTTTCCATGGCTTCCAATGCCTGCTCGCTATGGATCGTCTGGGGCTGGTCCTCATGCCAGGACGACTATGGTCTTCAGTAAGGGATCTACAAGGCCGATACTCTCCACGCAGTGGCGGCGTAGCATATCTTTTCATCATGGGGTTCCCTCTCTTCTCTCTTTTCGATTCTTGTGTGTAGGGCCTTTGTGAAGATCCATTGGTACTATCGAGACTTACACAGTCGAGATGGCTTCAGCCTCACCTGAGCAGCTTGACAATGCCGCGACTAGCAGCAACTCTGCTAGCGAGCCTACACCTCATGGCTCTACAAAGGCAGACCCTGCTACAACAGAGACGTTTATACATGCGCTCAATGACCCAACTGTTGAGCGTCCACCCACTTACTCCTCACGGCCATCTACAAGATCATCCGCTATATCAGCTCCATCTCATATACCACCAGAGAAGAAGAAAAAGGTGCGTTCCTCCAACAAGATATGAGCTTCCTGACTTACCCTCCCAACGTCCAACATCCAACTAATGCCCTATTCAGAGTCTACGTTCGTTCTTCATCTACTTCCAGCTCCTCTTCTACGCCAACCCATCATGGGTCGATATCCTCCTCCTCATTGTCGGAACTCTCGCAGCCTCAGGGGCCGGAGCACCGTTTCCTCTAATGGGAATCATCTTTGGTCAACTCGTCAACGACCTTAATACTGCGTCATGCGATGATGGAGAAATCACATCTCAATATTCGCCCAAAGAACTTCAGGACAGCATCAACAAAAAGGTTGTCATGATCACATGGATCGGCGTGATCAGCTTTGCGCTCATCTACACCTACATCGTATCATGGTCAATCTTTAGCCGTCGTCTCGAGAATCGTATTCGCGATCGTTACTTTATGAGTATTCTCTTGCAAGACGCTACTTTCTTTGACAAGAGACAGGCTGGAGAGATTACATCTCGTCTCAATGTTGATATACAAGCTATTCAGTCAGGAACTTCTGAGAAGGTGGGCATCATTCTAGGATGCACATCTTTCTTTGTATCGTCGTATGTGGTCGCCTTCATCAAGAACACCACACTCGCTGGAATTCTTGTGTCACTTGTGCCTGCTTTCATGCTTCTTGCTACAGTGGGTAGCATGTTCACCGCAAAGTTCGCGACTGCAATGTCTGAGAAGATCGCCTCTGCTTCTTCGATCGCCTCAGAGGTTCTTGCGAACATCCCGGTTGTCCAGGCGTTTGGGGCGGGTCCGCGACTAGAGGCCATTTTTGCTGAGAGGATGAAGGGGGCTCGAAAGCAGGGTATCAACAAAGCTTTTGTTGCTGCTATTCAAGCTGGAATGCTTTACTTCATTGCTTACTCTGCAGATGCCCTTGCTTTCTGGCAGGGTAGCACACAAATTGCGAGCATGGTTGAGGGTAATGGCGGTGCATCTGTCGGTGACATTTATACCGTCATTCTCCTGCTGGTTGATGGTAAGCATCTCCTTGACGAGATTAAATCTTCTGACTGACTCGGAATAGCCTGTGTTGTTTTGGGTGGTATCGCACCGCTGCTGCCATTAGTTGGAGCTGCTGTTGGATCGTTTGAAAAACTACGTGAAGACATGGACAGCCCTGCAAATATCGATACTGGGTCCGACAAAGGAGAGAGGCTCTCCTCAGTCGAGGGAACTGTATCTTTCAGGAACGTCTCCTTTGCTTATGCCTCGCGGCCCCATCACTCCGTGCTCAAGAACGTCTCATTTGATTGTCCTGCTGGCAAACACACGGCGTTTGTTGGCTTGTCAGGGAGTGGCAAGTCAACTGTCGCTGGTCTAACATCCCGAATCTATGACCCTGCTGAAGGCACGGTTCTCCTAGATGGTCACGACCTCAAAGACTTGAATGTGAAAAGCTTGAGGAGCCATATGAGTCTTGTACAGCAAGAGCCATCTCTCTTGGATCGATCCATCGTTGAGAACATCGCCCTCGGTATCTTGAACTCCCCTCAGCCCGAGCATGAGCGATTCAAAGCTACTATTCTCGGCACTGGCCTTACTGAACTTGCTGCCAAGCTCCGACGGGGTGAAGGTCTTACGACTGCAGCTCAAGGATTTGGTCAGGACATGGTTGACCTCGTTCATCGTGTTCAGGAGGCTGCCCGTCTGGCGGACGCGGCCGGTTTCGTGGACAGACTTGAGTATGGTTACGGAACTCTGGTTGGTACAGGCGGGAAGCTTGTAAGTGGCGGCCAACGACAGCGCCTTGCACTCGCAAGAGCCCTCATTCGCGACCCCAAGATCTTGATCCTTGATGAAGCCACTGCTTCCCTTGACTCTGCAAGCGAACACCGTATCCAGATGGCCATCGAGTCGATCGCCAAAAACCGTACTGTCATTGCCATTGCTCACCGGCTGTCAACTATTAAGAACGCTGATAACATCATTATCATGAATAGCGGAGAGATTATCGAGCAAGGAAGCCATCTTGAGCTCATGGCCTTGAATGGATCATACGCTAGTATGGTCCGTTTGCAGACGGTCGACTCTGAAGATGCTGGCTCAACCACAAGCACCGTCCGCACCGATAACATTCACTCGGAGAAGGATTCGATCACGGATCTCAAAACCAAGGACATTGAACAAGAGGTGGTAGAAGATGCAAAGGAAAAAGATGTCAAGGGGAAGGAGGAGGCCCCCGAGGGAGACGCTGCTCTTGATTCCAACAAGTCCGCTTGGACTGTTATGAGAACTATCAGTGGAATGGTCCGACCATATCTCCTTCTCATCATTGTCTGTCTCTTTGCTGCCACTATTGTTGGCCTCACATTCTCCTCCTCTGGTCTTATCTTCGGTTATACCATTGACAACATCAGCCCATGTAATCCGGTCGAAGACATTCGTTGGGCTGGTAGGTTCTTTGGAGGCATGTGGTTCCTGATCGCTTGTGTCGAGTTGTTGGCCAATGCTACAAGTTGGACTGGCTTCGGCATGGTTGCTGAGAAGTTGCTGTACAAGATCCGAGTCCTTTGCTTCCGCTCCCTTTATGAGCAAGACCTTGATTGGCATCAATCGGAGGGTCGGACACCAACCGCTTTTTTATCCGTTATCACAACAGATGCTGCTACAGTTGGCGGTTTCAGTGGCTCTATCATCGGTACAATATTCTCCATTGTGGTCAACTTCTTGGTCGCTATCATCCTCTCACATATCCTTGCCTGGAAGATAGCCATCGTCTGCTTAGTTATCGTCCCTATCCTCCTTGGCTGCGGCATTATGCAGCTTCGATCTCTATCCAAATTCGAGCGCCGACATGCTGGAGCTTTTTCTGGTGCAGTCGGCATCGCTAACGAAGCCGTTAACTCGTTCAAGACAATTTCCTCGCTGTCTATCGAAGAAGAGGTCATGAGCTCGTATCGTCGTGCGCTCAGAGCACCTCGAAAGGAAATTACCCTTGCTTCCATGTATGCCAACTTGTGGCTTTCTCTGGCCAACAGCACAGGAAATCTAATCTACGCATTTGCCTACTGGTGGGGATCAACTCGCATTACTGCAGGCGAGGCAAGCCAGCGAGAGTTCTTCATCATTCTCATCTGCATGCTTGTCAGTGCACAGCTCTGGGGTCAAATGTTCAGTCTTGCCCCCGAGGTATCTCGTGCTAGAGCTGCAGCTTCCCGAATTCTGAGCTTGATCAACCTCGGATCCTCCCAGAGTGACGCCAAGAAGGGAAATCTCACGCTCGCTATTGAGAACACCGAGAAAGATGTTGAAGCATGTGCTGAAGCGCCTGTCAAGAGTAACGGAAGCAAGGGAGCGACCATCGTATTTAGGGATGTCAAATTTTCATATCCAGCTCGACCTCACATCCAGATCTTCACAGGAATGTCTTTCACCATCTCTGCTGGCCAATTCGTTGGGCTTGTAGGTCCTTCAGGTGCTGGCAAGTCCACCATCATGTCGCTGGTACAACGCATGTACCGCCCTTCTAGCGGAACAGTTGAGATCAACGGCAACGATATCTGTGCTCGGGAGGGCACCGAGTTTCGTAATGATATTGCAGTTGTTCCTCAAGACTGTGCACTCTTTGATGGAACAATACGATTCAATGTATCTCTAGGCTCAACTCCTGATCATGAACCAACGGATGAGGAGATCCATGAAGCCTGTAAGCTGGCTAACATCCACGATGTAATCATGGAGCTACCCAACGGTTACAACACGGAGTGTGGTCCTAATGGCTCGCGCCTTTCTGGCGGCCAGCGTCAGCGTCTAGCTATCGCCCGTGCCCCTGTGCGAAAGCCTAAATTGCTGCTTCTTGATGAGAGCACAAGTGCCCTCGATGCTGAGAGTGAGCGGGCTTTGCAAGAAGGACTTGAGAGGGTTGCACGTGGTATCACCGTGATCGCCATCACACATAGGCTTCACACGGTGCGCAAGGCCGACGTCATTTTTATGATTGAGGGAGGCAAGGTTGTTGAAAAGGGAAGACACGAGGAGTTGGTAGAGAGAAGTGAGACCTATCGCACAAATGCTCTACAGCAGATGCTTGGTAACTGATGTTGGAGATACCCCCACGCCTTATGTCAGGGAGAAGCCAGAAAGTACAGTTGGGCCTATTCCAGGTGACAAAATACTTAGGTTAATTTACTTGTATGTAGTGGCATCAAATTGAGATTAGTTAATATTGACACCCTAAGTTTAGGTCAGACGTTTTCTTACTCCCTGGCGCGTCAAAGCCTACGCCTGGCCTCCACCTCTTCTTCAGTGTCTCAGCCGATAGAATGTAGAGGGTGCAGCTTCGTGAAGCCATCCTGTCAATTCAGGGGATTTGCCCACGTTTTCTATCATGTGATAGATCTCGGGCACACCAACGTTTCGAATTTGCGTACCTGTATTTTTGATCCCTTTATTTTGAAGATGAAGAAAAAAAGACAATACATCCTGATATATCATGCATTTCCGTGAAACCTTTTGTCGTATTTACAAGGGTCCTGGTTGGAATAGTGGATGAAACGAGAATGAATCTTTGACTGTAGAGTAGGTAAATTAGGTGCAAACAGAGGATAACGTAATGAAACTTGGTCTAAGCAACAACGTGTCTAGGTAAGTACCTATATATAGGCGTTGTATATAAAGCTGAAATCGACCTCTCACAATCGACTTATTTGTTACTGCAACTGCAACTTCAACTTCTGCAAGTCCCGAAGAACTCCAGGGAACGACGTCACAGTGTACAGGGATCAATCTGCACGGAAACTCAAAGCCGGCCTATCATGGACGACTTCGGTGATCCTTTGTAGCAAGTATCCGCATTAACCCCTTGACTTGCCTGTTGCTTCATTCTTGACGATTGCCCTGGATTTGGCTCTTTGCATTACAGCCAAGCCCTCACTTATCTTATTCTACATGTACCGTCATATGATCGCTTAAGCTGTCCCAAATCTAGCAAGGTTTACTTGCTCTGACCCTACTACAGAACGCGGTGCGGTATCAGTGGAGACGTTAGTGGTGTACCTTTTTGGGGGGAGTTCAACGGGGCTGCCGCGACGATTTCCTCATCCCACAGTCCAAAGAGTCCACTCCAAGAGGATCTCGACACTACCGCTACGGGCCTTGACACCCAATTGGGACCCTCGAACCACATGCCTTCCGTCACCGGGACACACTTCATCTTTTCCAATACTTGTTGGTCGATAATAGAAAAAATCTAACCTACTCACTCGGTGGTTCAACCTTCAAGTCGCAACCATTCCCTCACCACCGCCCCACGACGATCCCTCCTCTCTTCACGGCGTTGCACTCACCACGTTTCAAACTCGCATCAACGACGCCCACCCGAGACGAGGAGGGAGTGCTGCTGCCTCCCTGTTAGACAACCCAGTCCCGGTACCACAGCATCAGCATCAGCATCAGCACCAACGCGATAGTAGTGCAAATACGAGCACCAGCGCCCACCGGAGCGAGCAGTTCGAACTCGTCGATTATCCTCCCATCAAGGCTCGTCGAGACGCCCAAGATCGTGAAGCAAGAAGACAGGCCAAGCGAGACGATAAGCGCCGCTGGCTAGAGGAACAAGACGAGATGAAGTTTTCTCATAGCATTCAGTTCAATGCTGTTCCAGATTGGAGCAGCCATTACATTGCATACAGCAATCTCAAGAAGCTGTATGTGCTGCTAATATTGCTTTCAAGCCACACGTGAGCTAACATTATCTTGCCACAGCATCTACAACCTCGAAAAGACCGCCCATCAGGCACGCGGAACCACTGGCGATGCCGAATCTCGACCTCTTATAAACCAAGAAGACGCTGAAGAGGTCTTCTCTCGAGCTCTTGGCGTCGAGCTAGAAAAGATATGCTCATTCTACGTCGCCAAAGAAGGCGAGCTGCTCGAAGAAGCTGCGCAACTGCTACGCGACGTCGGCGACGAGGCCGAAGATGCCATTGCCGATAACCGTTACCTTCGTAGGCTCTCTGTTTCATCAGCCCACCGTCCTGATGGTCGCAACGGCTTCCGCTCGAGAAGTCCTCGGAGCCGCAGCACCGACAATGAAGAGAGCGCGAGCGAGGAGGAAGATGAGACTACTGGGCTTACAACAAGGCGACGAAGCAGCGGAGGCCGCAGGCGCACACTTCCCAACATCCATAAGCCGCGATCTGAAGATCTGAACGCTTCCTCCGAGTTCGGTCGCGATATGAGGAGGCACAGCACCACAGCCGACGAAAACGATGACCAAGCTCTCATGTTCTCTTCTGGCATGTTTTCGTCTGGTATCATGCTCAAGAAGCGCATTATCGGCCTCTATGTGTCACTCTGCGAACTCAAGTCATTCATCCAGCTTAACCGCACCGGTTTTGCCAAGGTGCTCAAGAAATTTGACAAGATCCTTGACAAGGAACTCAAGGGGCCCTATTTGCGAGCCCATGTCGAGACAGCCTACCCCTTTAAAGACGAGACGAAGCGTGTTCTTGAGGACAACATTACCAAGATGGAGAAGGCTTATGCTGAGATCGTCACCGGCGGAGATGAGGAGCTCGCTCGCAAAGACCTTCGTTCGCATCTCAGAGAGCATGTTGTTTGGGAGCGCAACACCGTGTGGCGAGATCTTATTGGTATCGAGCGCAGAGCTGAAGCTGCGGGCTTGGGACAAGCGCTTCTCGGGCAAGAGAGAGGGAATGTCACAAGAAGGTTGCAAGGCGACGAAGCCAAAGCACCCCGAGAGACCCAGTTCCGCACACCCTTTGGCAAGGTTACCTTACCTCCATGGCTCGCTAGCTCGTCTCTTTGGACACTGGTTGCTTGTCTTACCGTCTTCTTCCTGTTGCTTCTGCTCCCCATAATGGAGAAGCCTGAGCAACAGAACTGTCTGGCAATGCTTGTCTTTGTCAGTCTGTTATGGGCCACCGAGGTAAGCTTTCCAGCCATGCAAATTCGCGGTTGACCATTGCTGACCTTTTTAGACCATCCCCCTTTTTGTGACATCATTACTTATCCCATTCCTCTCTGTTGTCTTGAACGTCGTTCGTGATGAGACACCAGGCAAGCTTCAAAAACGGCTCGACTCCAAGGCAGCCACATCTGCCATCTTTGCTGCCATGTGGACGCCTGTCATCATGCTTCTACTCGGTGGTTTTACTCTGGCAGCTGCTTTATCCAAGTGCACTATTGACAAGCGACTGGCCACTCTTGTTCTTAGCAAGGCCGGCACCCAGCCCAAGACTGTGTTGATTGCCAACATGTTTGTAGCTGCATTTGCGTCTATGTTGATTAGCAATGTCGCGGCTCCTGTTCTATGCTATTCTATCATCGAGGTAGGCCGATCAATGAAATGGATCAAGGCTCAAACTAACAGTCATACAGCCCATGCTGCGAACATTGCCTTCTGATTCTAACATGTCGAAAGCTGTCATTATCGGTATCGCACTCGCCTCAAATATTGGTGGAATGCTCTCACCCATCGCTTCTCCTCAGAACGTCGTAGCAATGGGCATCATGCAACCCGCGCCCACATGGCTGCAGTGGTTCTTTATTGTCATTCCTGTTGGCGCTCTCTCGATTGTTCTGATCTGGCTCCTCCTCCTGGTTACCTTCCAGCCAGGCAAGGGTACCACGATTGCCCCTATTCGGCCTGTCAAGGAGAAGTTCACTGGTCTCCAATGGTTTGTTACTATTGTCACCATTTCTACCATTGCTTTGTGGTGTGCCAGCCACCAGCTAGAAGCCGAATTTGGAGACATGGGCGTTATTGCTATTATTCCCATCGTGCTATTCTTCGGTATCGGCTTGCTGACCAAGGAGGACTTCAACAACTTCCCATGGACCATCATCATCCTCGCAGCCGGTGGTTTGTCCCTGGGCAAAGCTGTACGCTCGTCTGGTCTGCTACATACCCTCGCTGAAATCGTCTCTGAGAAGGTGGAGGGCATGAGTCTGTACGGTGTCCTGGTTGTTTTCTCGACTCTGATCTTGGTTATCGCAACATTCATCAGCCACACAGTCGCTGCCCTTATCTTCCTGCCTCTTGTCTTTGACGTTGGTGTTGCTATGGACCAGCCTCACCCCAACCTGCTTGTCATGGGTGGAGTGCTCATGTGTAGTGCAGCCATGGGTCTGCCAACCAGTGGATTCCCCAACATGAGTAAGTTTCGTGCATTTACCCCTAACAACTCAATTCTAACCTATCATAGCTGCTATCATGAAGGAAGACCCATTCGGCCAGCGTTATTTACAGGTCAAGCATTTCATTAGCCGCGGTGTCCCCAGCAGTCTCATTACTCTTGTTGTGGTCGTGACTCTTGGTTATGGAATCATGCAAGTCGCGGGACTTGACTAAATTAACGGGGTGTTGATATATGTGTTGCTGTTTTTGATGTTCGAAATTGGGTGTTTATTTTTCATCGGTTCTGTCAGGTGCATTGCCATGTTCATGAGTGTAGATCAAGCGTCAGGATTCATAGACTGGAAGCTGTTTTTGTTTTCTTTTTGTCGATTGAATAAGAAGTGCTGCAATAAACGTTGTTATATACCTATGGATCCATTATCATCAGGCTTGGTTCTTCCATCTAATGTGGTTGTTAGTGTGGATTCGCACTGTCGCACTGTATCATTGTAATGCAAGAAGCTCTGGCCATCTATTGACGTCGATGGTTGGCGACATGACCCTGCCGCCGGATACCGACTCCCAACTGACTACCTACCTAGACTACCTCACTTACCATTCCTGTCCATCAAATTACCCAAACACCAATAACACTGAATACTGACTGTCTATCCTACGACTTCATGCTTCAAACTTGTCGATAGCGTCTTCACCTGGCAAACCGTGTGCTTGGCTACTCTGGGACCGACTGATGCGCCTCTTCTCCCAATAGCCTCTACAGCTTTGAGCTGGCCGGCGCCATGCTCTCCGCTTTCACAGCTCGTCCCATCATCGAGCTGCGACAAAAGGATAAGTCTAAGATTGAGACGATACTCGCTCAAGGTATGCGCATACCCCCGTGGTCTCGCTGCTCTTTCACCGCAGTTTCCACGACAAAGGCTAACTAACTCTCGGCTCTCAGGTGACCGCGTTCTCGTCGGCCTTAACAATGGCGCACTCCGAATCTACCGTCTAAACGAGCTTTCCGACCAACCTCAGAATGGTTCTGCTGATCCAAATGCCAATGGTTCATCGTCTGCGGCGGGCGAAAACCATCATACTACGCAAAGGCCGGAAAAACCAACTGATTTGATGCGCGAGGTGGAACGCTTCTCGACGCGAGCAATCGAGCAGCTGGCTATTATAAAGGACGCAAACACAATTGTATCCTTGTCGAATTATCACGTCTCTTTTCACGATCTCAAAACCTACGAACTCATTGAGACCCTAAGCCGGACCAAGAATGCATCATGCTTTGCGTCAACTTCGAATATTGTCAAGGATCCGGACACGGGAATCCCCGAGATCGTGAGCCGGCTGGCTGTTGCGGTCAAGAGGAAATTGCTACTCTGGAGCTGGCTTGAGAGCGAACTCTCTGAGGATGTGGACGAGATCGTGCTGCCTGAGTCTATTCGATCAGTAACATGGGCAAATGCGACAAAGTTGGTGTGTGGTATGAATGGCGGATACGTTATGGTCGACGTCGTAACACGTGAGGTCGAAGATATCGTGAGTCCGGGTTCGGGACCAGCAGCTGGGCAGACTAGCCGATTTGGTGCAATGAGCAGTGCTGGTATGGGATACATGGGATTGGGAGGTTATATGCCCAAGCCTTTGGCGGCCAAATTGGCCGAGGGAGAAATGCTGCTCGCCAAGGATATCAACACCCTATTCATCGATGATGACGGAAAGCCCCTCGACAGACGGCAAATTCCCTGGAACCATGCCCCTGAGTCCATAGGGTACTCGTACCCATATATCCTTGCCTTACAAGCGCCTTCAAAAGGCTCCCTGGAAGTTCGGAATCCTATAACATTGTCATCACTTCAGAATCTATCACTACCGGGTGCCGCTCAGCTTCACTTCCCGTCACCCACTTACAGCTTAGCACATGCCGGGAAAGGTTTTCACATCTCCAGTGAACGATGTGTTTGGAAGATGGATTCAACAGACTATGACTCCCAGGTTCAGGAACTAGTAGACGGCGGCCACTTCGATGAGGCCATTAGCATCCTCGAAATGCTTGAAGATGCACTGCTAAAGAACAAGGCGCAGACACTTCGCGAGGTCAAGATGCTCAAAGCTGAAGGGCTATTCAAGAAAAAGAAATATCGCCAGGCGATGGATCTCTTCAATGAGGATGCCGTACATGCACCTCCTGAACGAGTTCTCAGGATGTTTCCTCCATCCATCGCTGGAGAACTATCTGCCTGGGCCGGCCGCGAAGAGGAAGAAGAAGAGTCGGATGACGCGCCAGGAACACCGAAGAAAACCAATGGCACGCGTCCCACCACCCCTGAACCCGTTGAACAGGCACAGGAAACCCCGCAGTCGAGCAAAGGAGGCTTCGCCAGATATCTTACCGGAAGCTATAGGAGGCCCCAATCGGATACCGCATCCATCCTCTCAAAGAAGGATACAGCGGATGGCGATGATGCTGCTAGTGTGAAGGAGACTGAGTCAAACGAGGATCTGCCTTTGAAAGACAAGGACTTGACAAACGCGGTTCTGGAGCTCAACAGTTACCTGGCTGGAACACGTGCTCGATTACAACGGGTGATTGATCCTGTTACTGGAAACCTGAAACCTCAAAGTGATCGAAATGGTTCAACAGAAGAAATAGCAGAGAAGTTCCTAAGGATAGGGCTCGATGATTCTGAGAAGAAACTCGAAGAGGAGCTCCGAAACACTTTTCGTCTAGTCGACACAACTTTGTTCCGAGCATACATGTTTTCTCGGCCAACTCTAGCAAGCTCTCTGTTTCGAATTCCTAACTTCTGTGACCCTAATGTGGTCAACGAAAAGCTTTTGGAACACAATCGCTACACTGAGTTGGTGGATTTCTTCTACGGTAAGAAGCTACATAAGGAGGCTTTAGAACTTCTACGACGATTTGGAGCCGCTGAAGAACCCGGCGAGGCCGCACCAACACTTCACGGACCGCAGCGCACCATCCAATACCTCAAAAATCTACCACCGTCAGAAATTGACCTTATCCTTGAACATGCAGAATGGACCCTCAAAGCCAGTCCAGATGAGGCCTTGGAGATCTTCACAGGCGACACAGAGAATGCGGAGACCCTCCCACGAGAACGGGTTGTCTCTTTCCTACATGATGTTGATACACAGTTGGAAGGACGATATCTAGAGCACATCATCACTGAGCTTGAAGATATGACACCAGACCTTCACGACCGATTAGTTGAGCTCTATGTAGAAAATTTGAAGAAGATGGACAAGGGTGAGAAGTGGGATGAAATGATGAATCACTTCATCGAGTTCTTGAGACAGCCAGGGCAGGTTTACAGTCTCAGCAGGGCGTTTAGATTGATTCCCAGAGATGGTAAGATTCATATACAGTTATGTGGTGGTCTATACTGACTTGTATCGACTTAGACCCAATGTTTTACGAAGCACAGGCTGTGGTATTGAGCAACATGAATCAACACAAACAAGCCCTTGAGATCTATGTATTCAAGATGAAGGACTACCAAAAAGCTGAACAGTATGTCGTCCACCTGTCGTTCCATTGGCTCAGAAGCTAACTTGAGTAGATACTGTAACCGAGTCAACTCGATTCAAGATACTGCTTCATCATCTCAGCCAAATGAGAAGAATGAGACTGGAGAGGATCCTGAGACTTCTACACCATCTATTTATCACACCCTCCTATCACTCTATCTTCAACCGTCACCACCCAACCAGCCCAATCTAGAACCAGCACTAGACCTTCTTTCAAAGCATGGATCACGTCTCCCAGCGACATCAACTCTAGGACTCATTCCAGATGACCTTCCCGTTCGGTCACTTGAGTCTTACTTCCGGGGCCGCATTCGGTCAGCAAATAGTCTGGTCAATGAGGCAAGAATCGTCGCTGGTTTGCGACAGGCTGAAGGCATATCTATCGCGGCGCGACTGCACCTTGGTGACGATGTACAGGGAGGGCAAGGCGGGCGTAACAGGCACGTTGCCATCACAGACGAGCGACACTGCGTCGTGTGCCACAAGAAACTTGGGGGAGGTATGCGTATTGGCGGGAGCGTTGTAGCTGTCCTGCCGGATAACACGGTGGTGCACTACGGCTGTTTGAACCGGGCAACAGGGAACAAAGTAGACGCATCCCAGGCGCCAAGTTGGGGTCGAGGATTTTAGACGAGTCGTGTATGCCGGATGGGAGCATCGTTTCGGGGAGCATTTGCATGGATTGGATCGGTGGTAGCCAGTATGATATTTTCTCAAATACCCTTCATATTCAAACACATCTTGCCTCTGAAGGGTTTGCAGTCATTCGCGAGGAGTTGGTTACCTCAGTCCTCCTCTTCTTGCACCTCCTCGCCATAGTTCTCTTCCTCTTTGGCCTCGGCCGCGGCATCCCTCGCCTTGTCCTGCTCCATTCGCGCTGTGAGCTCTTCATTGATAGTGTCTTGGGTGTCAGCGACAGAGGCCCGCAGAGCCTTTAGGTATGACGACTTGTCGGCCGTGGAGGCTGGAGATGAGATAGCAGGAAGGGTGTGAGCAACCTTGAACGGTTCACTCGCTGGGGAGGTGTAGTCTGCGGTGAGAGTTGGTTGCGACATTTCGTTTTTGGTTATTATGTTCGGCGTTGGAAGAAGATCAAAGTTAAGACTTGGATGTGGTGTTTCGACGTGGGGTCGTAGAATAAGAACCCCGCCTCCGGTGTTCGTGGAGATATAGGGTGAGCAATGACAAAATCAATATATATATATCATAAAAACAATATCAGTCACACAAGATACAATGCCACATTGAGCGACTAAAAGTTTGCAATCATGTGTTTTAGCCCAACATATCTTCAGCTAGTATATCTTTTGCAATAAATGTTATTCAACAGTCAAGTCCGTTCTAAGGCCAGGTTAGTCAGCGAAGTGGCTTGCTGAAGGATACCTAGGTAATCTGGTCAACTCCAGGTTAAGCCGATAGTTCATGAGCATTCATTATCTCCACATCAGCTCAACCTTGATAAGACATCTTGATAACCAGATTACACAGGCAAAGCGACCTCATCAACGCCGAAACAAACCCCAAACACCCTTCCTGCCTGGGACCCTGTCGATCCGGGCGCGCATCTTTTTGGGTCTCAAGATGTAACAACGGCCCAGGAGCCGCATAAAACAATAATGCAACCCTCACGCTCTCAACCCCGCGGCCCCGGCAGCTTCGCTCCTCTATCGAGCTCATCCGCGCAACCCTCGCAACTTTCGACATCATCGCGACCTGCTCTGCGCCGAGTAGAGACCTCAGACGACGAGGATGAGACACCTCGGCCGTCTATCACAATACCCAAGTCGCGACCGCCTCCTCAACCACAACCATCATCTCCTGCGACCCCGATATATGCCCAATTCACGACCCATGGAAACTCTAGTACCGCGAGCTTAGGACATCACAACTTTTCAAGGCCGGCAAACGCACGGTCTGTTACCCAGGGATCACCAGCGACGCTTGTCAAGGGCCATGCGCGCAAGCATTCAGCGACCCAGGGCTCATTCGAGCCTACGCTACCATCTATGAGTACATCGAATCTTTCGTCACACCTCGGAATGTCACATCATAATATATCGACCGCTTCTGCGTCCACGGCAGCGGCTGCTGCTGCCGCCGCCACAGCCTCCAATGTCAACTTGTCGGCAAGTCAGATTGCTGCGCAGGCTGCTGTCATGTCACACCAGAACCATTCGCGCCAGAGATCGCAGACTGTGCCTTTCCCTGGCGATCAAAACGATGGAGTGCGTCGCGGAAGCGGAAGTAAGGGGCCTACGAGTCCCCCTATGTTGAGCTTGACGGAGGCGAGTGCGCCGCGGGACAGTGGGTTTGGCAATCATGGAGGACACGGTGATCGACTTGGCGGGCCTCATTCTTCCGCTGCTACAGCTGCCGCCAATGTTGTATTTCCTCGATCAGGACACAATTCCCCGAGAGCGTCGCCTCAGCCATATTCGCAACCACCCCCTCCACCCCCTACGTCTGAGAAACCGTACAAGGCAGAGAAGCCAAAGGTCAAGTTATTTTCCCGCCCAGGCAAGATTAGCACAAAAGGTGAGGCGAAGGAAAAGCCATTGCCAAGCCCAGGAAAGATTGGCTCGGCTCTATCAGCACTTCAGCGTGGCAACTTCAGCACAAACAGTCTCGTTGACTCGAGCAACCAGTCCATATACAACCTTACCAACTCGTCTTCAGCCACGATCCGGCCTATCGAAACACCCACCGAGGATAGAGAAAGGGACAAGGAAAAAGGAAAAGAGAAGGAAAAGAAGCACCACTTTCTTTCACGGCAAAAACACAAGCTCAAGGATGAGTATCATCTCCCACTATCATCAGCTGCCAGCAATTCGTTACCAACAGATCCCAATGCGCCAAACCCTTTGTACAACTTCAACATTCCCCCGAGCCCTGGCCCCAACTCCTCTACCTTTGCCAAGGCCAAAAAGGATAAGAAACTTGGTGAGCGATCCGATAGTCGCCTGGAGAGCGAGTCAAGTTTCAATCTGCAGAGCGAATGGCCAGGACCAAGTAGTCTACCCTCTCTGTCTCAGCAGTCGACAATGTATGATCCTGTCGACCCCGGAAAGCTCGGTCTTCACAACCACATGTCGCTGGACGATGCGTGGCCGTACCTGAAGGCAAAGCTATTGGCCATATTTGAAGGGGAAGACCTGCGTCTCCCCGTTGAAGACTTTAACAGAGTTGTACAGATGCATATACAGTGGTGCATGCATAGACGCTCACCAAATACCATGTTGGAGGATCTTCGAGAACTTTTACACACGGGGTTCTTGTCACTTGACCGGACATTACGTCAAACCCCAGAAGACCGATTTATACCAACGCTAGTTGAGCTCTGGATGTTCACCTTTACTTCCATACTGCCATATATGCAAGCCGTCTTCCTCCCACTTGATATGGAGGTGTCAGGTTGTGGTACACTTATGACCGGAGAGCAGGCACGGGGCTTCTGGGGCGGAGCTATAGCGTCTGCATCTACTTCAGAGAGACCAGCTCGTGTGGCACCGGCACCAGCAGTTCTCGATGTTAGGAGGCTGGTCCTCATCGCCTACAGGGATACCGTCATTCTACCGCGGTACGAGACACTCAAGACAATCTTCTCCCGACTATCTCTTGAGTTCCTGCCCTCGTCGCTAGCAAGTATGGCCATGTCTTCTCCCCCGGAAGCATCACTTTCAACCTCCCCTTCTGAATCTTTCGGCCGACCCGGCACAGCTATGTCTCTCGACCCATCTAATGCTTCGTACAATTCTACGAGTACAACCCTTCTTGGTGAAGGATCGGCAGGCGGCCGTAGCCGTGCGATCAGTAACGTCAGCTTCGGCAGCCACGGGAGTGATGGTGGTATACGACCATTCACACCGTCTGGTGGCGGAATCCCACCACCGCCTTCACTAGGCAGCCTGCGGGAACGTGAGCAGAATGTCGAGGACTCCAAACACATTACGGAGATGGTTGGTCGGATGCTGCAGTGTATGAGTGTTTTGTCGGGCGTGTCGGCGGGTGATGCAGGTGCAGAAGGCAATGAGAGGGTGGTAGAGCTGTGTAAGATGTTGAAGCTAAACTGGCTTGGAAGAGGAAGGACGGGAAGAAACAGGAGAGGCATGGTAGGCGGCAGGGTGAGAAGGGACGACATGAGAGATGAAGTTCGTGTCTAGCAGCTTACGCATAAGTCAACGCCTGGCATGGCAATGAGCAATGTACTACAATCTATGAACCAACATCTAAACTGCAGACACATCCTAAAAAAATGCGAATTTTCAGAGGTGATGCCAAGTCAGGGCCCCCGGCCAGCTATCTAACTAAGTTAGTCCCCATCTATCACTGCTAGCTGAAGAGGCTTGGTGTTGCCGATGTGGAATGTAGCTAGGCGAGCTTACCACGCGGTCATGATCTAGGTTGTCATGATGCATCTCCATCATGACACTACAAACAAATGCACAGGATCACGAGAACGACAGGAGCAATATCACAAAACTGAAGGCGAGAGAGAAGAGTTATGATCAAAAGATTGAATTATGCTATCATACTTAGAGAGGAGTGGTCTCCATAGCAACATCTAAAACTTTTTCACAGTTAGCTTCATGACCCATTAAAAGATAGTCGACAGCAAGGAGAGAAGATATGGTGTTTGATCAGACATCCAAGGAAGAATAAACCCTCATCTGTCCCAGAAAAGGCTCGATCGGGACTCGAGTGGAAACTGCGAATTAAGAGGAAATTTTCATCATGTAAAACGGGGTGATTGGTGTGTGAAATAAAGATGAGTAGAAACTTACGTTAGTTCTCAAAAAGCTTCGTCAAGCTGCTGGGTTAGTTGTATGGGAATAGCACATTGTTCAAATCTGTAACAGCGATGTTAGCAAGGCTGGCAAGATATGCGCGTGCTAGAAAGGCTGAGTGTGGTTGTGTAGTCAGACGTTGATACTGGCAAGTAACAGGCCTAGGGCCCGAATACAGAACTTCTTCATGGTCGATTCAGTTGGGAAAAGAAGAATGTAACTAGTGTCATCATGCAGAGGGGAGGCAGTGCTGGGAGGCAGAAGTGAGGGAGTGGTGATGCTTACCATTCAAATGCAGATTAGTCGCGAGGCTGCAATGGAAAATTTTGCTAGCCAAGCAAACCGCCAAAAGCAAACATCCATCACAACCAACACATCGGCAAGTCGCTCAAGCGAATCATTTCAAAATCAAAACAGCTGCTCCAGGAAGACAGTCGTCGTGCGATCTCGCGCGTTGTGCTCTTGTGAGGAGGTAGGCAGAGGCGGTTTGTTGTTGTTAGGAAGGGTTGAAGCTTGCAGGAAGAAAATTAAGAGCCGCATCGAGAGAAGATATTGAAAGACAGTGCAGGAAAATTTGTCATTTGCGCGGCACTGTGCTGAGTTCACGTGACCGGCATCTTTCGATACTAGCGGCGGAAGCCAGTTCAAGGCCCGCTTCAACATCGCGATAGATGCATGAAGCAATTTGTCTTGTCCTCCACCTGTGATGGAAGGATGGATAATGGCTTGTCTGTCTTAGAATAAATAGGCTAATCAGCTCGCTAGCGTTCTCACGTCATGATTCTGCGAGATTCTGCCAACTTTTCTTATTGAAAAATGTGCTACCTCAGTATTGCTTTTTTTGTGGGAGCCAAAATTTGATCCCTCACTTTTTTTTTTTGTGTATTTGGAGAAACAGCCGCAGCCAACACAACGCAGTTGAAGATCAACGCCGGCACGTAGGTTGAGATTTGGGACATCCCGGTTCTAAGGGCCTTCGGATGTTGTCAGGGATTCAAGAGAAGATTCGCTGTAAGGGGGGAGTTGCTTCAAGTTTTACGTATAATATTTGTCTATCGAGTAGCTCATTCGAAGGCTTATTGGAGACAAATTAAGGGGACCAGCAGCTGTCAGGTTTGTGTCCTTTATTGGCTGCTTTGTTTCGTCAATGCCGGATCCGCACAAGTCTCATACTTCAATAAGTGCATAAACATCCACTCTTATCTCGGGGTCCTGGTCCGAATCCGCCGACAAGTTTATCCACTTCCTGCATGTCAACGAATCAGAACCAGTTCTACAACTATACAGCCCCACCCGCCCAACTCTGCCAGACGCAATGGTCAAATGGGCTCCCCCCCAAAAGTCTACGACCCAGAGATTGTGACAGAGAACGAGCGAGTTGAGTGAGATCTCCCCTGGTCTGTAAGAGCAAGCCCGTCGATCATTATCGAATCTCTATCGGCATCGAATGTACCTCGACGCAGTCACTGCCACCCTGAGATCTCTTGTCTGAGAGGATAATCGCAGACAAGCCAGCGAGATCTGAGATCTACTTTTTTGAACTCACACTCTCTTGGTCTTATAACGACGGTCCACGCCTGGGTCGACATCCGCTTGCTTGCCTTGCTTCCATGGTTCCGTCTAGTCCACAGGCTCCCTCTTAGGTAGACTACAACTGGACAACCACCAGCAGCACCCTTCCTTTACTCGAGTGTCTGCCAACTTCTCCCACTTCTTTTCTCCTTCTTCTCTTCCTTCTTATTTTCGACCAACATTCAGCCTGGCTGAATCTCAAATTTACCAACCACCCCCGTCACGTCAGATTTCAACCCCGGTATCTTGCGTGCGCCCTCTACTTTTCCTGTCAGCCAGCTCAACGTGCGTACCTGAGTACCGGGTTCGCCGTCGCATTATCAAAGCCCAGCCCAGTCCGGCCAGGCCTTAGCAGAGATAGCCCAGGCAGAGGAGACTTCTAGGAACCCAGAAGCAGACGACAGTATCTGCTGTACAGTTTTGTACCGTACCGAACCGTACCTTACTGAACCTAATCGCATCCGCGGGAGACCCTCCAGCCCAGCCCAGCCCAGCCGCCCACTCAACCACGGCTCAGTCCCCGTCCTTGCGACTCCCATTCTTTCTCCCCATCCCCGTACTGAAAGCGGATCAACCCTCTTTGTGGCATCGCTCCCGTGTCTTCGCATTGCCTTCTCCTGGGTCCCCGTCTCTCGACAAATCTACCAATTCCTTTCTAAACGCCTCGATTTGCGCTCTTTTTGGACCTCACTTTTTCCAGGTCGTCCCGTGGTTTACTTCTGTCGACCTCTTCGCTGGTCCCGGCCTTTGGAATCTCGTGACGTGCCACTCGCCCCATCGTCGCCTTATTCGCCCACGACCTCCTCTCCCCCCCCGTCGGCCTTGTTCTCTCTCTCTTGTCCACATTCGCAGCGCGAAACCACACCACCAAATAATTATCTCTTCCCCTCGCCGATGCCTTGACGGTTCCTATCGCCTCGACCCTGTACGATTCCACAGCGGGACACTCGATAGTCACACATTTGATCTATATTCCCTTGTCGTTTCTGGTTTCCGTCACGATCACTATCGCACCGTGCGCCCAGTCCTGTCTCGTCGCGACACGCGAAATACCTATTATAGACATCCTCAGCCACTTCGAGTATCCGACAATCGTCTTTCGCGCACCCATTCGCGTCGTCTGGCAAATTCACTTCATTCCCATCGTTCGACGTATGCGATAGTATTTCAACGCGATCGTCGATATCCACGCCGTGGATAATCGACCCGACTATTTAATCATGATGGCAACAAGTATGGGCCCAAATTTCTCTGGCCATCCTGCTGGCATGGGGCATCCAGGTGTCGCCGGCCACCCCATGGGACCTGGTGGCATGCCTCACAACCCAGGTCAGCAAGGTGCTCCTGGGGGAATGCCTCATCAATTCGGAGGACCTATGGTCTCTGCTCCCGGAGCACAAGTAAACCCTGCCCTCATGGGCGGTATGCCGCCGGGTGCGAACCCAAATGCTCATGCTTTGCAGCACCTCAATCCCACCGCGCAGCAGCAAATGCTTCAGCAACAGCTCCAGCAACAACATTGTATGTGATATCCTACTGGCACTGCCCTTAACATCCCTGTCCCTGCGCAAGCGCTAATTGGCTCATTCACAGTTGGTAATCCGCAAGCGATGGCTGCGATGCGACAGCAGCAGCAACATCTACTTCAGCAACAACAAGCGCGACAACTCATGGCTCATCAAGCCTTCCAAGCCAACATCCAGGGTACCGGTATGCCTATTAACATGGCGACTCAGTTTAGCCAACTCAACCCTCAGCAGCTCCATCAACTCAGAAGAGGCCTGGCTCCGGTAAGTCAATTGATAACCAAACTGCCATTTGCGTCTTTTCGGCTAACAAATCAGGGGCACCATCCACAAGCCCAAGTGATTATGGCCCAGCAGCTTGCTCTGCAACAACATCAAGCGCAACAACAGCAGCAACAACAGCAACAGCAACAACAACAGGTTGCTCATGCTCAGCAAATGCAAGCTGGGCCTAATCCAGGCCAACCGATGCAGATGAACGCTCAGAGCATACAAGCTATGCAGCAAAATCAGCTCGCTCTCCAAAATCAGATGGCCAACCAGCAGGGCCAACAACCCCAGGGACAACCTCAGCCTCAACCCCAACCACAACAGCAGCAACAGCAGCCTGGCCAGCAACAGCCTCAGCACACCCCTCAGCAATCATCGCAGGCTGGTACACCCGCTCCCGCTGGACCTCAAACACCAGCTCAAACGCCCAGCTCAACTCCTGCTCAGCCGTCCCAACTTCCACCTGGACAGAGCCAACCCCAGGTGCCACAAACTCCTGCTCAACCACAAGCTCAACCGCAGCCTCAGCCCCAGGCACAGTCACAACCGCAGCAACAAGCCCAGCCTCAACAGCATCAGATGAGCGCCACAACCGCGCACCAACTCGCAATTCAAAGTCAAATTCTCCAGCAGCAGCGACGAGATAGCATGAAGGGCCAGTGTTTACTAAAGCTGATGCAATTCAGCGAACACTTGAGTGGCTTTCCTGTAAGATATATCGTGATGGAGTCCTCAACGAAGAGCTAACAAGAGATCTCTAGGGCTCGAAGGGACGAGATGACCTCTCATACTGGCACGGCTTTGTGATGCGCTTCTTCTCACCAAATGGTGTCTTTCGTCATTCATTACATATCACTGACGCCGAGGATACGACCGATAAGCAATATGAAATCGCTTATCCTGCTATTGCTCGATACTTTCACACGCATTTCGGCAGTGGGGTGAAGAATATGCAGTTGATCATGGACAAGGGTGTGACAGATCGGCCTCTTCCTGGCGATTGTCACTGTATCGAGAATTCGAAGGCCAGTTTCGTTTATTGGTTCGAGACTGGATCTCACGTAAGACATTCTGACTGGTCTGAGTAAGTGGATTATTAACATGGTGATAGTTGGTCGCTAGTGGTACCCTCCGAGCACAATTCGACGCTGAACAAAAGATCGAACTTTTCGAGTTCCTTACCACGAGTCACGACGAATTCATATCACGAAAACAGGTCATTGATGCCGCGAAGCCCGCCCACATGTGGATGAAGGAATGGCACAAAACTAACTCACAGGATGGCAAATCACCCGAATTGTCTAAGAAGGGCAAGGGCCGACAGTTGAAGTCACCTCAAACCCAGCCACCAGAGGTCTTAGTTGACCTGCCGGATTCGGCTGTCAACAGCAAAGGTGTGACTGAAGCTGTCTTCCAGTTTCTTGAGGTAGGGACAGCTCACTCAACGTAAGTAAGAGTGACGCTAATGAATAATGTCCAGATTGTTGAAGTGATGGGACAGATGAACCCATTATTCCAATTCTACCATTCGAACCCCGGCCTAGGACCTTACCAAGCCCTCGATCAGTATGTCTCAACACAGATCAACGGAGTTCCCCCCAACATGAACGGTCAACAAATGCCCCCCGGGGCCCGCACACCGAGCTTCGGACAATTCCCCATGGGTGCAAGCCCAGCCGCGGCTCATATGAATCTCCCTGGATCACCACACATGGGCAGCCCAGCACCCGGATACATGCAAGCCCCCGGAATGCAGATGCAGCAAAGCCAGCAGGGCACTGGCTCTAGCGGCCCCAGTGCAAACACATCCCCCGCCTCGAACAAGCGCCGACGGCCATCAGCAGTGAAAGAGGAGGATGGATCTGGAGCACCTACGCCTGCTGCCAATGGAATGCCACGCAATGCCAAACCACCGACACCAAGGATGCCAAAGCGTCTCAAAGGAAACCCGCCAGCCCAGTAAGGGATTGGCTGCTTCATTATCTCGCACATCCAGATATTGAGTGTTTTATTCAGCATTACTTTGCATGGTGGCGTCACTTCGTATTTGTTTTGCTATAGGCCTGTCTGTGGGAAAGATATTTTGCTGTGACAGAATGAAGGTACTTTGAAAGAGGTGTGTTTCCACACATACAATTTTGGCTATGTTTGTCAATGCATAACGGATGCTCTTGGGAGGCCCCTTCTTGGAGCACACCTTTTCACTGTTCAATCATCATCATCTGAGCAGTGAATTGGAGACACGGATGACGAGACCCACGCATGTTGGAACATGCACATAATGATAGTAAACGACATCGTCATGGGCCTGGTTCTTGAGCATCAAAGCCCGCCAATAGAGGTGAAGGGGGAGATCAGGGGTTTAATTCGGGTAACGTGGTTGAAGTTACCTACTCTTGTACGACTACAGAGGCCTGGGGCACAGGCTGGCGTCGAAAGTCTTGGCTACCCTTACTTGCTTTTGTCATCTGCATTTGCCTTTTATTTTGTTCATTTATCTGAAAAGGACGCTCAGCAAGTAACTAGGTGTATATGGTGGGGGGAGTTTCGAGACACTGGTGGATTGGTCGAGCATGCTGTTGTCGTCAATGGTCGTGTTAATTTAAGAGCTAAAGACCAAAATCACGGGGGAGAGGAGCTGAGGTTGTGCCATGCCGTGCTGTGCTGTTTTACGTTGTGCTGTGTTGACTTATGAGCAGTCTGATGGCGCGAGGATCACGGGTTTGTTCAGATTATACCTAGGCTAAATATGGAGTTTGGTCTTTATGATGTTAATTCGAATTGTCTGTCTGTGCAAGTCTTTGGTTTATCTTGGTGTTGACGGTTATCCTGCTTGATGAGTGTCTAATAAAGCAACATTTGGGGCAGAGGTTCACTGTGCCACATAGTACAACCCAAGAACCGATATTGCACGAAACAGAAGTGAATCAGAGCAATGTGACCAATCTTTCCAGGCATTGGCTGCTGAGAAATCATGTCTTTTATCGGGCGTTCTGTTGATACCTTGGATCACTTGTGATGAGACAGCATTAGACGAGGCTACTAGCAATTCCATGAGGAAATGAGATGATGTTATCGATACATTTTAATACGTGGATGAATAGCGTATTAGTTCCCTTCCCTGGAATATTCTTGTTCGTATTGCATACATCAAGTTCCAACAAATGTCCCTCCCTTTGCCCCTAAAGTGCACCTCGCCGGTCGTCCAGCTTCATCGTAATGTTGTTGGTGTCACAGTCCTTTTACTCAATCAGGACTCAATAGTTTGGCCGGAGATCGAGCTGAGTGAACATACTGGAGTATGTGCTCTCAGGCACCGTTCTTGAACCACCAGCCAGAAGTCTTCTTGGCCGGGAGGTGCTCACCACGAACGGAGATGTAGCACTTGAGTGCACCTCTAGACGAAGCCATCATCTCCTTGAGAAGAAACCACTCAAGCTCAGAGCGAGCCATGATGTCGGTTTTGGTGACGAGATCACGATAATGCCACTCCTTGTCGCTAGGTCCAAGCGGGTAAATCTTACCGCCATAGGTCCAGTACAGCGTAGCAGAGATGAGCTTGGGACGGCGGACTTGGCGACTGAGACGATTCTTGCTGGAAGTCTCGACGACAGGGAGCTTTCCCCGTAGGAGGTTGAGGAGATGAACCCTAGAGGTATTGAGAGGAATGCTCAGAGGGGTTGGGAGAGGATCCCACGAGCCAGTGAGAGTGCTGTCATGGCAGGGATCATGAACAATGAGATCAAACTCGAGCTGTGAAACTGGTGGGAGAGGCACAAGAGGTTTTGCATCACCTGGGGGTTTGTCGGTTGAATTGCTCAGAGCTGAAGGGAAGCCTTTGGCCTTGAGGGGATGATGCGCAAAGGGCTCTTGTGCAGTGATGAACAAGTCCATGGTACTTGGTAACTTTGAGGCTTAGAGTTTGAAGGATATAGTGAGATGAGGCGAAGATAACGATGATGAGAAGGCTGAGGAAGTGGAGGTGTTGTGTGTAATTCAGGCCACCTGAGACGTTATTGAAGTGAGGGGTCGTGTTTTAACTACTGCGCCAGAGACTCAGCTCTTATTCAGTGAGATAGAAGCTTTGCTTCTGATGAGAGCGCAGAAAAGGGCGAGTGTTGGCGTGGATCTGAGCTGGCCAGGGGCTGACAGTGACAACTAGGCTGAGATGCTTCTGAACAACACACGATCACAGCCACAGTTTGAGAGGATCCATTTGCTTCAAGGAAGGGCTTCAGATACTATCAATGGATTCAGAAGAAACTAAAATGATGAGGTCCAATACTTGATATCTCTTCACTGCTTATCCGCTTGCAAACCCTCTTGTTCCTCCGTGTCATCAGGCTCCACGCTTGCAACTTTAGGCATCTTAGGTGCCGGCTCAGAATCAGTCGCCGCAGGGGTAGTGTCAGCTTCTGGTGCAGCTGACTCAGGTACAGTGGTATCATCTCCGGTGTTCGAAAGTTGAGGCGCATTGGTGTTGATCGCATCCGTTGAAGGGGCTGATGATGGTGAAGGCTGACGAGCGACGGGAGGAGCAGGCTGAGTGTTATCAGTCGAGTTATTCTGGTTGCTGTCAGTGGTGTCATCTAAATTTCCGTTCGGGGGAGTACTCTGATCGTTGTCGGTTTGTTGGGCCAGAATCTTAAGAGGCACATAACCATGCTACCGCATTCTATTAGCTATCTCCTTCTCCTCAACCACTTCCCTCTATCCGATGCACTTACATCGACCAAGATAAAGGCTCCATAGCTATTTGTTACTGTGTCCATCATCAACGTATGGAAATCTGGGGCTGTCATATCGCCAAATGACACCTTCTTCACAAGATCCGGTGGTGAAACAGGTCCATCCATTGGGTTAATAGTGAGGATTGAGCGGTAGCTTCTGGTGAGATAGAGTGTACAACGCCGGGTATAAGCCTTTCCAAGTCCATGCTGTTCAGACCACCAGGTTAAATTTCCTAGCACTGTTTCTCGAGGTGGAGGATAGTTGTAGCAGGCATCGTTGGAGGCGAGAACAGTTCCTGCGCGGTGGTATATGACTTTAATCCTGATGGGTGGAGAAAAGACAGGCCGATACACTTGAAGTAGCTGAACAGGTGTTATGGTGAATTGTGGTAGAACAACCGGCGTCGCAGGTACATTAATGGGAACTGCTGGGAGGATGTAGTTCCCAAAGATGGGGGGTTGAAAGAGGAAAGCCATAGTCGTAGAGTTTTGGGGTAACGGGGGGGAGTTGACAGATAAGCCATCATGGTTTCTGGTGGGATTTTTTTGCTTTAAATACATGGAATGGCACGACCATCTTTGGACCGTTTAGTCACAGTGGTCAAGTTGGGTTCGTGATGATATGTTTGGTGTTGATGGTTACCTAGGTACCTAGACTATTGCTTGGTGTCACTCTCTCACTACACTGTTCAGCCTCTGTGAATACACTTCATTTAGCCGAGTCTAGCTCGTGATTAAATGCATTAACAAGGCCTACAACTTTTAGCTTGTTTGCATTTTAATGAATAGCTTATATGGGTAGATATTTTCTTTCATGTGTCATCCTCAAGAGTACTTAGATGAGTCGTTGAGATGACTGCATTTGTCATGTGGACGAAGCACTCAGGACTTGAATTGACGTATAGATAATAGATAACGGGACACAATAGCAGGCGTCTTAAATATATGCCAGGTCAGAGATGAGTGACCATTAGGAAAGACCTTATCTATTGTGATAAGGGACTTTTCAGATGACAAAAGCATAGGTACCTACCTACTTCTCCATTGGGAAGTGCCACCATTCGCGCCTGCTCTGTGTTTCAGACCAGCTCCTGCCCTAACAGATGGAATGGTCGACATGGAAATTAACTTCCCCCTCGAAAGAATTGCATCCATGTCCAATATCAAATTCTTCATCCTCCATCCCAATCCTTATTCAACGCAGTCCAATTCAACCACTCTACATACTCTCCCTTGTTGTTTAGTAAACACTGGCCTAGCGCAAATCGCTCTGGTTGTCAAATCTAGATTCGGCAATTGCATGACGGCAGAGACAGATCCTAGGTAGTTAGCAGCTGTCTCTGACGTATCATATCACACCAAGATCGACGGGCCTTTGTGCATGCATTGCCTTGGCTTGGCCTTTTCCTCACCAAGCAAGTCCCCCCCGCGCCCCGATAAACTCTATCGATCGCTTGCTGTAAGCTATCGTCCGCCAATTTGAGCAGCGTTAGAGCTGTTGTTGACTGTTCCATTGCTGTGGAGCGGATTCAGGATAATGACATAAGACGCCAACGGCCAAGAAATCACTGGCTCAAATGCCATGAATGCGCCTAACAAGATGTCTCGGCAATTACAATGCCGTGGACTAGTCAACAGTGGTGAATGGACAAAAGGGCCCTCCATCCTCCTCCCTGCAGCTTTGCTCTTGGAGCTGGGGCTCCATCCCTACAGAACAGAAAAGAAAAGCTCAACCGAAGCGGTGACAATCAACATCCTCTTCACCGTCAGACACCACTGGACTCGGTAGGTAGCCAGGTGATATTAAAAAGTTACTAACCCTCCACACTCGGGCCATCGGACTTCCACAACAGGAGCGCCACGTCCTCAACGTCCAGTCTTTAGTCTAGGATCAGCCTCTGGACGACGCTACCACTACAGCCTGCATTGCACCGGTCCTTCTGTTCCGCGTAACCCGCCTCCTCGACAAACCCTCAGCTTGCCGTGCAGTACAGAAATGCCCTGATACGGATATCGACGACTCGGTGGCGTGGGGATCGTATTTTGCTTCTTACAACATTTTTCGTGGCATTCGACACTGATTTCGACTTGGTCTTGTGGCTTTAATAAACCGAGACCCTTGCTACAAAACTTCGAGATCAAGCCGTCATTTCTAACTGGTGTTCAATCGTGTGCACCACTCACCAACCATCCAACCTCTTACGTCTGATCACGTCGGTAGCCATGATACAATGAAGGGGGGCGGGCTGCTTATTCCATCATGGTTCGAATACCACGAGCCAAGTTGCTCTGACTGGGCCATTGTCAGCATCGCCTTTGGCATGACTCTGTGCCTGGCAATTTTTGGTCTCATTCGTGTGGGCATTCAAACTTATCATCAATGGAAACGCGCACAAAGAATCACAACGTATATGGTCTTGATATGGCTCGAGTTGGTCTCCAGCGCCATCATTGGAGGTCTTGGCTGGGGTTATGTTCGAGGAACTATTCGTCCAGGGTGAGTCTTGGTTGCTCGATCTCTCTTTTCAATGACATCAAGCTCAATGATTAACCATATCATTTCAAGGTTCTTGATATATTTCTTCATCTGTATGTTCGCTGGCTCAAGTTTGCAGTCCAGGGCTAATCTCTACAGTGCTCCTTTGGGTATTTCAAATCCATTGCATCATGCAAATCATTGTCAACCGAATAGCCCTCCTCCACGTTTCACCGACCATTGTTCGACGACTAAAATGGGGAATCTTTGTTATTCTGGCACTTATTAATGTTTCAGTCTTCTGTATTTGGATACCGGCTCGACTGCAAATTAGCCAGACTTATATCGACATCAACAACATTTGGGACCGAATCGAGAAAGGAATTTTTGCGGTCATCGACCTAGCTCTGAACTTCTACTTTGTCTATCTTGTCCGCTCGTCCCTCATATCATATGGCCTAACCAAGTATGTGGTGCTATATCGCTTCAACCTAGTGATGGTAATCATCTCCATCTCAATGGACGTAAGTCTTCGTTATCAAACACTTTCTATCAGCTGGCTTACACTTGAAATAGATTCTGATCATTGGGTCAATGTCACTACGGAATACATTTCTGTATGTTGAAACTCCCGTGTGTATTGCCCACCAGCTAATCGTTGTGCCAGATACGTCGAGTTTCACCCGCTTGCATATCTCGTCAAGCTTCATATCGAATTGTCCATGGCCGAGCTCATTGCCAAGATCGTCAAGGCCTCCGGGCCCAACCTCGCTCCTTGTCGCTGCACTTGCCATGACAATCCCAATCACACATTCCTCCATCAACTACAATCTCGGCACAGTGCACCTGTAGCTCCCAGTGTGACTGCCCCAACCGCTGGAAGATTCCGTCGCTCTTGGCCGATGTCAAAGGCCACACGTAGCAGAGAGAAAGGCCGCGGAGCAACCCGACCACAAACTCCTTCCTTGACCAAGAAGATGGTTTCAAAGAAGCGACAAAGTACTGAAGAAAATCAGCCGAAACAAGAAGTCTGCAAATCTGATACCAATACCGGTACAGACTGCGCCTCGCACCATTTGCCGAGTTCTACAGGACAATCGAACGAAAGCTCACACGATCATAATGACTGAAGCCATGACGGAAAATCGCGTAAGCGAGCATCTTCCCCGTGCCTCTGAACGTTCTGCCTTATAAGGCTAAATCAGGTAGTCATGGTGGGTTTGGAGCGAACATGGCGCAATATGTCTTCAGAGGGTTCAGAAGATATCGGAAGATATCAGAAGATATCAATATGAATAGCTCAGGAAGGACTCGGGAAAGACTGAAGGGCATGAAAAGCCCTTTCTATGGACGCTGTCTTAGAGGTCGATTGACCTTGATGAGTCTCCCAACACTTTGGGTCGGTACAAAAATCGGCCCCACCGAGCAACTACCGGCGCACCCCCCCTTTCTTCTCCGCGGTCTCCACCTCGGCGAGCCTGATGAGGTATTGCTGAGGATGTTGAGGGGGCACTCTCTACCAGTAGTGCTATAATCGGCTCAGGAGACTTCATGCGATGGTCAGATGTTCAACGATCTATTGGCAAGTATCAGCTGGGGAGATGATGTTCATCCATAACCTCAGTGTGCCCCTCCCAGTCGTTCTCGCGAATATCGTACTGGTAGATCATCGTCCCACATATGAGTCAAGGGAACCGAAATCTTGGATATTACGAGGGCAGTAAAGAGGCATCCTAGCAATGAGCCGGGACACAATAGCATCCTAAAAATGGATCACAAAACCAGGCATTCCATTTTAAGCATTGCCACAATAGTTTAAATTTGTCCCCAACTACGCGCTGCTCAACTTCATGAAGTTCACTTAACGGCCAATGCTCTGATATCTAGCCATCATGAGTTTATGATTCGTTTTATTCATGTGTTTCGATGTCACTTTTATAGAGACGCTAATCATTATCCAGCCTGATCCGCTATCAGACAAATAGCAAAGAACGCCGTTGATCCTGTACAGAGCCGTACCGAAGCCCTACCATTATGCCTTTCATGACACTATGCCGTGTTTGTTTTTGTTCTCGAACCCTAAGTTCCTGCGAATATCGTACGAGCTCTCCTCTTCATAGCAAGTAGTCTCAGAATGCTCCTCAAAAATGCTTTGCCGTGTCATTGTACCCCTAAATCTGTTCCATATGCACGCTCATTTCAAATCGTAACAGTCATCCACCGGGCGCATGTTCGCCGTATACTGAAGTACAGGTCGTAGGACCCTTGCGAAACTTGACAATGTTGTATATCGTATTACATGACACCAGGGGCTGGGTTCTCGTGCTTAGCGGTGCTGCCCTTGCCTCTCCAGGTACTGACAGCAGGAATATTGGCCTCATAGCGGACTTCCTCAGTGCCGTAGGCTCCTGGGGTAAGTTTGATCAAGGTGTGTAGGGGCACATTCATCCAGGGGCTCTTAGACTGGTCCTTCTTCATGAAGTATGCATATATACATCGTAGCACAGCTTGGTGGGTGACGATAAGAATATCTTCACTTCGCTCCAATTCCATGATGATGGGTTCGAGGCGGATAACAACATCGCGGTACGACTCTCCGCCACGATACCGGTAGTTGTACTTGTCTTCATCACGGGCGGCAAAGTCCTCGGGATATCGGTCCTTGATCTCCTGGTAGGTCAAGCCATCGCATACTCCTGAGTCGAGCTCATCGAGCGCCTTCCACTGGAGTTGATTGTAGTGCTGGGGAAGGAAACGAGAAGTAGCAATAGTGCGTCGCAAAGTTGAGGTCCATACTGTTAGTGGTCGATCGTCCTACCCAGTGTTAGCCAGATAAAATATGTTGGGGTGCGGCTGGACTTACACCAACTGATTTTCGGACGAGCTCGGGAAGTTTTCTGGCATATTGTTCACCACGAGGCGAGAGGAGTGTATCACCGCCAATCCTTCCGTCAATGTTATACAAGGATTCGCCATGCTATAAAGATTGTCAGTGATTGTATTACTGATTGATTTGAGCGCGCAACGGAATCGCTCTTACTCTTGATAGCCAAACTGAACGAGGACGGATGTGTAGATTCATAAGATAGTACACAATGCGACTTTGGAGATAATCTCGGATACGGCTGATAATGACTTGCTTACCGACATCCATGATCTTGAGGTAAGTTAGGTGAGACTCTTTACCATCAGCGTCAATGGTGCAGTACACCTTTTCGTAGTTGCGAATGCGATTACGGAAATCGAGAGCGGCAGTCTCAGGGTCCTGTCCACGGTAGTCCGGGCTGGTAGTCTTGACGTCTCGGATATTGGCCATGATGAGCTCTTCGTCGTCGCACTTGCTCTCGACAAAGAGAACCTCGATGCCGTTTTCGTTGCAGACCTCCAGAACCCACTTGCGACGTTCCAGAGTAGAATTGGTAGCATCAAGAATACCAACAATGCCGCCAGAACGAAACCAGGCGAGCATGTCGGCAACGGCAGCCTCGGCGGCAGCACGGCGTGTGCGTTCTCCTTCGGGATTGTTGATATCGAAAAAGTCGGCCGTGGGTTGTGGTGCATCATTGCGGCGGTAGTTGCCAACGTTGAAAGTCTGTGCAGGGATGGAGAGCCACTGGAGATATCGCTGAGCTGAGAACTTGGTCAGCTATGATGGCGCATGATGCAGATGCAGATGCAGATAGGAATAAAACCTACCTCTTTGGGCAATATAACTCTTGCCTCGGGCTGGTAGACCGACCATGACCACGCAGATCCTGGTATCTTCGGCCTGAACGCCGACACCGTTAGTTCGAGAAGGCATCGTGGCTGATGATTTGCGACAATTGGGGTGTAAGTTGGTCGGGCGGTAGAATTGAAAGCGACTGCTACTGAGCAGAGCAATCAAGGTTCACAAACGAGAGCCAGGCACTGATCAAATCTGATAAAGCTCCAATACTGCAGAGGCATCAAACAAAGAAGAGGATGAGATTGGAGTGACGATACTCTGATCGAAGACGAGTGATAGAATGTAGGAGTCAGAATGTTAGTGGTCGAGTGAGCCGAGGTAGACTCTGTAAGGTAGAGGGGAGGGTGAGTGAGGAGAAAGGAAAGAGCTGGGTGAGTTCTTTCCGACAACTGGATCCGAAGGTAGCCAGCCAGTTGAGATCAGATGAGGAAGCCACGACACGTAGATGGATGGTATGTTCCTTCCTAACGGAGCAGATTCACGTCGATGATACGCCAAAATGACCCTATCGAGTGGCCTCAATGCAACTTTGCTCGATGCAGTAAATAGAGGCAGTCGAAGCTCTATCGGTCTGTATATGCAGCCCCAAAGTTGAACTGGCCGAGAAGAGCAAGATTCAGATTCAGATGAATTTGATGTGATCTGCAGTAAAGGCACCCGGGGCAAGGGAACCAAGACTTCGGGGAAGAAGCTGTCTGAGGATGAAGTGGGGGATAGAATGAGGGGTCGAGTAGCGAGCGAGCGGTCTATGGATGAAAGGAAAAGAAATTGAGATGGATGGACAGCAGCTGCTTTAACTAGTTGCTCTATAGTGTAGCAAACCGTGCCTGGGGCAGCGTAGCGAATAGTTCAAGCGGGCGGGAGGTCAATGAGGATAAGAGAGGTCAAGTGACAGAAGTCCAAGGTGAAGTAAGGTAAGGGTATGCAGGTAGCTAAGGCAAGGTAGCTCGGGATGAATGAAGATGGAGTCGATTTTGAGGCCAAGAAAGGGATCCAACCAGCCGAGTATCACACTTGATACGGTGCAGCTTATCGCTGCTATAGCAAAGAAGAAAATACTTGTCCTTTAGTCAAGGTAGTCGGGTTTGCTCCATCACAAACACGAAAGAAAAAAAATCATGTTGAGCATGCGGCTTGCATCGTCTTTCTCAAGGTCGTGGCTCCATCATGAATGACGATGGAATGGAGACAGGCCAATGGGATTACGTCGTTGCCCCGCTAGAGCCCGCGTTTCTGATCCACTGTCGCGGGCCAAACCTCCCCCGCCGCCGCTCGGATGGACGCCGTGCGTGTCTGTAGAGGCCCCCGGGACGGTCGAGAGGCCCTGCAAGGTGGCTCGGAGACTGTCCTGTAGGGGACGACAGAAGGTCGGGTGCTCCAAAAACACCCCTGAATCTGACTTCATCATGCCCCTTCCGGTCTCTTACCGGGGGAACCTCCACTCTGTAAAATTTCCATTTCCCTTTGCCGATCAGATGGTGGGGGAGGAAAGCCGCAGAGTTGTCAGAGACCTGTAGAGTCCTGTACGTAGCCGCTAGCTCAACCTTTGTTGCAGCTGTCTCATGGTGACCTGCCTCCGGATCCTCCCGGCATGGCCCCGGAGACGGCAAACCAGATATCAGGCATTTAAGGGCAATCTTCGGCGTCAAAAGCTCAGAAAGATGGTGTTGAGGATATGCAGTAGCCATTGAGAATATTGCCCCTGGTTGTGTGAATTTAGGCATTTCACCCCAGACACCGACGAGACGCCGAGCCCAGAACCGACCGAGTCAGGTCCAGTAAACAGGCATTGATACTGGCATTGGCGTGGATATCGATAGATCCAAATCTCATCACACTTGTCCCGTGCTCTTACCCTTACCCGGGCCGTCAGCCTCAATTCACGGTCAACTGTTTGCCTGGGCCCGTCTGTCTGGGCGCAACTACAGCAGCACGGTATGCTGCAGGAACCGCCACCAGCTACCGCTCACGAGACCTATGCTGAGCTCCGGGTCTGTCCGAATTGGCACCACTGGTATCGTGTCGCATCGTGTTGTTGCGATATCATGACTTGCAATTGCTTTTTGAAGGTCCCTAGGTGCCGGTTTCTGGGGTACGTTCTCGGCCGATGTTTGCATTTCCAACGCATGTTATATATGGGGTCAACCGTCTTCTGACCCGTCTTCCATTCGATGTGACGTTGTGATATGATGGTAGATGCACCTTGAACTTCCTCATCCCCCGAGCTCCCAGACTTTCCGGACGTGGGGTCCCCTCACCCCAGGTTTAGTTGCTTTTGCGGCTTCCTGTCGTGTTGTGCTGCTGCCCTTACACCGCCTTGCGGCCTCACGATAACGAAATTTGGTGCATCGGATTCGTTCGCTTGAACACTGACAATGAATCAAAGAAATGTTTTATCTCGTACCTTGCTGAAGGCAAAGGTATTCGCACGACCCCTTGTCCGTACAGGTGACGGAGGTCCAGCTGCGACACCTCTCATAATTTTCTTGTGCTTCGTTCGGCCCGTAATGTCAGACGTCGATGACAAATGTTGAAGTGGTAAGGTTTCTCTCTCTCTCTGGTGATTCTGTATCCGAATCAAACAGGATGGTATGTGTCAGTCCAGGCTGTCTTTTGAGTTGAGTCCTGTGACTTGAGTCGAATGCTTGACTTGCGACGGAGGCAATCGCGAACTTGTGAAGATGGATGACAGCTAGAAACAGCAGGATAACTAACTACCTTCCATTGCGGGTTATCGCGATAAGCATCCCACACAACATCACACGACGAATCACGTTCCACTGCAGATACACGATGGTGTTTGAAATAGATCTTTTCGCTGAGAATTCCACTTGGGCTCTAGTCATCGGGGGGTAAAACTTCTGTCTCTCAATCAAGGTGCCAAAATAATTGATCTTGGACTCTACCTAGTTTGTACTAAACCTCCTTGATCTTTTTTCCTCTTGTCCGGTTTCGATATGAATTTACATGGAGGTTAGATCAGATACCAAGAAATCCTACGGTCTCATGCATCATTTAATGAGAATTCTACAAGTATTGACTAAGTTCAATGCTGAAATTTGTCTTGTGATGACTGATTGTCACTGTGGGATGATTCTGTAAGTGGCAACCAAGAAGAGACCCCCATATGCTTCAAGTACCGACTCTTGTTTCTGTTCGAATTGAAACCCAATAAATTGTAAGAATTGAAAAACGAAATCGGTCAGATCGTTCTCAATACAACTTTGGTAATAAAAATCACTGAAGGTGATGGGTGGGAAGGCGGCAAATGCCAACCCAATGGCGAGCATAAACATGGATCCAAGCCATCAACTCCTATTCCATTCCTACAAGTAAAAAAGAATAACAACAGCCCAATGCGGGACTCACCCGCAGTCTTCTGATTAGACTATTTTGAAGGTTAGAAATCATCTTCAAGCAGATATCGAAGACTGATCGGGCTCTGGGTGCTAGATTGCGGAGGAATACAGTTTCTATTTTGGATTATGTGTCTGTGGACGTCTGCTACCCCATGTTATCCCTGGATGGACAAGGGGTGCCACACACATCAACACTCACATGATGCAATGGGTTATTCAGTTGCAAAGCACCCAACAGCAGATTTGAGGACTTGTTGAAAATTGGAACTCAAAACTCGATCATGTGTCTTATTCAGTCTCATACTGGGGAGATGATTCATATAGGCAACACACTTTCTCCCATCTGCGATCTTGTAGCCGTCTCCACCATGTGGAATAATAAGACAAAGTCTTTGTTTTGTACGTTAGCGTCAGCGTCAGCGAACCGATCTTGTTCATATAAGCACTAGATGCATGATGGCAACAATTTCTGCTTCAGCCAGTATATTTTGCACGTTTGACATTCTGCCTCTACAGGGCTACATGCCTTGTTTGCTCCTTAGGTGACAGGCTTCCCGGACACGGAGAGCTATTTGGAGTAGAAACGCATCTCTGCGCCACCCACATCAAAGACAGCCACAACGTTCTGCAAGAACAGATCCCCCAAAATATATGGCCCAGATCCTCCCGTCGAAATTGCGATTGCACATTTCCCAGTCACCGGTTCGGTGAAATCCTGATAGATCAAATCAGTTGGGTTGATCCAGAACCGAACCCCTTTGATAATGACCGCAAAATGGGGAGGGATGGCATTGCAATCGACAAAGTAGGCACTCCACTCAAACATCCACGTGGCTGGGGGCTGAAAAGCTTTGGCAATGGCTTCAGCCAGTGCTTTTAGAGCTGTTAGTAACCATCCGGAACGTGAAGCGGGTTAACTAACGAGGGGGGATATGCATCATTGTGGTCCCGGTGTCGACGATGTAGGGATATTTTGCAGTGTCTGTTGTGCTTCCCCATTGTAAGCCATCTGGAATGATGGTGTAGAAGGAGGGCTCCCAGCCAGTCTTCTCACGCTCAACGAGCTTGGCCTGTAAGTTTGTTAAAAACACGAACGTTAAAAAGGCACTCTCTCTGCAGGATCAACTGACAATGATGAGGTCTGTTGCTGCAAACGATTTGGGTCCCCATGGCATAGGAGGAAGGCCACCCCAAGCCAGGACACCATCACTAGTGTTTCTTTCGATAGAAACGCTGAAGACAGGATCGACCACGCCCTTTGAGATAGCTGTGGTAAACCAAGGCGAGTAAGGGTAATTGTTCCATTCAGATTCATCGGATGTATCGTTGGGGTCACCGAGGTAGGCGCTTGTTAGAGATGGATAGGCAAGGCCCAGAATACCAACAGTGGTGTTGTCTCCACGCCAATAGGCTCTGCTGGCCAAGCCGACTTGCTGTTTGGGGACCAAAATCCCACCACAAGCGATATCAGAGACTCCCATGGGCCCTGATACATCCTCCCCAGAACCATAGCGGCGATGAAAGTAGACTTCAGAGATATCATGAAGGAAGTCCTCGATATGAGGTTGACCGAAACTGCATGGAGATTGGGTTTTCCTCATGTTGCCTGATGCATCCTCACAGGTGAACCCAGTCTTGGCAGCCCATGTATCAGAGCTTCCAGTGTCGAAGATGAGCCACACCGGGGTGTCATCCCAGGTACACTGGATAGCATACGCAGTGGAGAAGCTTCCGACAGCAGAAATGTTTTGGTGAGGGACGGTACCCTTTCCGGCTGCTGCGAGATGGGTTCTTGTGAGATGAGAGAGAGCAGATCTCGGATGGGAGTCAGTCTTGTGCTTGAGGCTCTTGAGTCGCGACATGCGAACACCGGTGCGATCAATGGTTTTGGCGGAGATGGCTCTAGCTCTTTCGAAGGAGAAGCCGTTGAGAGAAGTTGAAAGATCCCAGTGTGCCTGAGCAACCTGATTGCCAGCCGCGGCCGCAAAAGAAGGGCATATGATGCTGGCGAAGAGAACGAAGATGAAGTGAAGCGATCTCATCTTGGTAATGAGCACCTTAGGTGTAAGGTTATCGGTAGAGGTTAGGAACGGTGAGGTTGTTGATGCAGGGGATAGGATGTGATGTTCAGAAACACCCCGAAATTTTGAAAAGGGGTTTACCTGTGCCTCAGAATTCAGACTCGCAAGTGGCAGGCACCTCTCTTGGCAGTGCCATGGAGGTGCCTTCTTTCTCTGACTCGGCTACATACAACGTGGAAGGTGCAACAATAAGAGAAGACTCGCTGAAAAGTCATTGTTCCTGTTATTATGACGTAAGGTAGCTGACCTTGGATCAGTCCTATAACATAACATATATGTACCGTACTTGGCTCACATGATTAGAAGATTTTTATTTTCAAATTGCTTGGGGGTTCGAGCTGTGATTATCTCGTAAATATCCGTACTCAAGGGTCATGGTCAATAATATCATGTCCTTCTTCGGACTGTGATCGAACTTCTTCCATGCCTGACATATCAACCTAACTATGAACTTGGTAAGTAGATAATTCAATAAATGGGTGCCTTCGCATAAGAATATCCTCCCACTTCATGTCGTTGTTCGCACTCGGATCTCGCATATCACAGATCGTAGGGTCATGCGTCACCAAGTCTGATCATATACAGAGCTCATAAACGATCTTTTCGTTGGAATTTTAAATCTCAAATACTTACCATAGTCTCTACTGCATGGCAGAGAAATACGAATGTCCTGCCGGTTCCCGGAGAACAAGACATTGGGGCTCAACGAATGAGACCCCCAGATCCGGTGCTACATCCACCATCACTCAGACTTGCTTCCAAGTTTCAAGAGGATACCATAGTAGAACAATTGAGTTACCGACTGGTTAGAATAAACGAGAAACAAGACACTGCGCCGACTAACTAACTACTTCTCGCAAACTTACGGCGAGGCTGCCTACCTTAGTATCTAAAACTTGACTCTACCTATATTAAGCAACCTCACTATAGCATTTGCACTTTCATGTGATTTGTTCTATAAGCATTTAACTCTGAAAGCAGTCCTTAGTTTCACTACTGGAAATAGTAAGCTACTGCCTAGACTGTACATTATCGATCTGATATCTTAAAATATCATGTCAGCAACGAAATGAGTCATCGCTGACTGAAGTTCCTTGTCTTGAAGCCAAAGCACCCCGCTGACAAAAACTAACATTGTACGAATTTCTAAATGAGCGTACTTTATCCTACACCTGGCATATGTATAAGATATATTGTTTCATGCTTGGAATTCCCAATGCATAGGCTGTCAGTGGTTGGGGTGCAAATTCACTTCCAAACTCCGCAACACAACCCCATTATCACTCGGTTTTCTACAACTACTTTCCGAAATAAAACGAAAATCTCACCTTCCTTCCATCGTCCACTCGCATATCGTATAGATTGAGGGCGAATTAAGGGTGAGCATGCAGATGTCATCATCTTACACACAGCCAACATAGGGCTGATGCACCGCTACACTACCACGATAGCGCGGCGCTTATCATGTTCAACTTCATAATGTCCCAGGATCCATTGGCTCAGAAACCGAATGATGACAGGGCTGGAGGCTTGGACACTTCTTGGATTGCCAATTGTGGATGTTAGAGCGTCTTACAGTAAGCAGACTTGCATATAGGGGTATCTCTAGATCATCTCTCGAGACGTCAGCTCTGGGGCTTTGCTACAACATCAACACCCGGAAAGTCTTCCTGTAACCTTGCTTCATGAGGCATAGGTTTTCGGAAAGTATGGACTTTCATTGGCTTTCGTTGTCAACGGCCTGCATTTTGTCCCAGCAGCTGAGCAAACCTGCAGGGTTCCCGGCCTCTGGGAGGCCAAGAGATATGGTATCAAGAATCATGACTTCCTCAGGATGCTCCCAGGAATAAAAGGAACACATCTGCTGTCTTTTAATGTCTTGTCTCCCGATTGTTGTTTTCACAAGTCTTATTGGACACCCAGCCTTACTTTCTCTCTGCCTATCCTTTCGCCCTCTTTCTTGCACGATTATGGCATCCCATCTGTCTGATGTAGCTAAAACAGCTGTTGGTATCGAACAGACAACAATCACTGGCCCAACCAACGCCAGTAAACCCCATCTTGTTTTTGGTGCAACTCCTGTGGATGGTCACACTTACCCCTTGATTCGAATCGCAGAAGATCTCGTCCAGCGTGGCTTCGAGGTCACCTTCATCGCCGGTGATCAATTCGAAAAATCAATCACAGGCGCCGGCATTCGACATGTTACCGTCCCACCCCTAGTGAGCCCCAAGCTTATGGCAGAGCGTGAGGCTATCCCCGCCGGCATTCCTCGACTTCTTTATGATATCAGACATATCTTCACTGGACAAACTCCTGAGCGCTGGAGGATCCTGAAGGGGGTTCTCGAGGGCATCAGAGCTGATGATCCAGAGAGGGAAGTCGTTGTTATGCCAGAGACGTGCTTCATGGGCGCCAATCCTATCTCCCTCGGTGGACCTCTCCCCAAGGGATACACCAAGCGACCCAAGGTGATCAACTTGAATCCTATTCCTTACATGGCTACCAGCATCGACACTGCGCCTTTTGGTCCGGGTCTTCCTCCTGACTCAACGGAATCTGGCCGCGCGAGAAATCAATTCATGAACCAGATGATGGTCGGTGGACCTTTTGCTGATGTTATCGCCCATCAGGAAGAGGTTCTCAAGAGTCTCGGCGCCACTGAGATTCTAGAGCCTCAGATCCCTTTTCACCATTGGATGCTCATGCATGATCTTTCGATTCAAATGTGTCCTCCCAGTCTCGAGTACTCCCGATCTGATGTGCCATCCAACGTCAAGTTTTCAGGCTGCGCAACACCCAAACATATTCCTGCTGACTTTAACTATCCTTCTTGGTGGGATGATGTAAAGCGTGCTGACCGACGTATCGTTGCTGTAACTCAGGGAACCATTGCTCGCGACGCAACCAATCTTATAATTCCTACCATCAAGGCCCTCTCTGACCGCGATGACCTCCTCGTGGTAGCAATCCTCGGGCAAAGGGGCGCTTTTCTCCCTGACGACATCACTATTCCTTCCAACACCCGTGTCATCGATTACCTCCCGTACGACGCTCTCCTACCTCATGCTTCAGTGTTCGTCATGAATGCCGGATATGGTGGCTTTCTTCATGGAGTAACTAACGGTGTTCCTTTGGTTCTTGCAGGTGAGACTGAGGACAAACCGGAAATTGCAATGCGCGGAGCGTGGAGTGGTGTTGCGGTCAACTTGAAAACGGGTAGGCTTACACCTGATATGGTACGGTTAGGTGTCGAGCGTATTTTGGCAGATGATAGCTTCAAGAAGAGGGTTGATGAGATCAAGGCCGAGAATGAAGCAATGAAATTCTTTGACTTTATCGAGGAGCAGGTTCTCTCTGTTGAAAATTTGGAGGCATGATTTACTTCGATATACGATAGTCTTAGCATCACTCATAATGCATTATTTCTGAAGAGCCTGAACCTATCAATAATGTCATGTGTAAGAAAAAGTCTCCGAGGGCCTCCGGTCCCTCGACTCTGTTCCTCCGTCCGGCTCCGGCTCCAGCGGGGCCGCGGTTCCTTAAATAGGCCGATTATTACGGAGCATCGCTCGGAAGGGAAAAGTCCTAACATTGGAACGTTTTTATATAAAACTGACTTCTAACCTCGCCGGATCGAATCCAAGGCTAGCTGATCATTCAGGTCCAGAACACCTCAATCAAGGCTTCATCATGGCAACCTCCAAGACATCACCCCTAGCTTTCATGGATACTCTTAGTCCAGCTGTGTCATATTTTCGGCACGATATATCAACATCAGCGACTGTCAAATCCACAACTTCTGGTGATCCTCCACTCATAGTCATTCTTTCGTGGTCGGAAGCTCGCGATATTCATATAGCAAAGTACATCTCTCAGTATCGCGAGCTCTATCCAACGTCTGCCATACTCCTATTCCGCGCTTCCACCAAGCTATACATTCAGCCAGCCCTACGTCGTCGCCTGTTTGAGCCTGCTTTGCCAATTCTACAATCGGTTGATACCAAGGAAGATGATACACCCAACTTTCTCATCCATATCTTTTCCAACGGGGGTGTCAGTTCTGCCGCCACGCTTTGGGAGATATGGGAAACTTCACTAGACGGTAAACCAATTCCTCGACATGCTGTTGTGATGGACTCGTGCCCTGGATACTTCCATTGGAAACGAGATCACCATGTTCTGTCAACCGGGATTCCGCCATTTTTATCCCCCGTCGTCTGGGTGTTTTTGGGTTTTGCATGGGTGTACTACAAACTATGGTTAGGTGTGGAACCGCATACTGCCTATGCCTCGGCTCTCAATACGCCTGAGAGAATCAGCCGGGAGACTATCAGGGCATACCTTTACGGAGATGCAGACCTCTCAGTTGGTTGGGAGGATGTTGAATCACATGCTCAACAAGCAAAGGATAATGGCGCTGTAGTCAGAACAGAGAAATTTGCTGGAGGTGCCCATGTCGCTCATGTCAGAGTTGATGCTGATAGATACTGGAAGGCTGTCCAAGAGACTTGGCAAGGGAAAGAGCTTTAGATTAGATATTCATTCTTGTGTATGATTATAATAGACATTATTGAGTCCATAGAAAGATAAGATATATTACATTCGTTCAGTATGATTGCGTTGCCTCGAAGATCCTGAATGTCCCTGTTCATTATTCATTACCACGGTTTCTTCTCATTCATAATAGATCGTTTATATGTCGATCGTAGATGATCCAGTAGAAGATCAGCCTGCCTTTTTCCATCATGCCTGGTTCCCGAAAGAAAGCCCGACGCCGATAAGTGTATGCTTTGTTCAAGTCCTCTGTTTCTTAGAAGCATCGCTGGATTCTCCTCGCTCCCCAGCTGCTCTCTTGCCGAGGCTGCTTTGTGTTTGTGATGTCTGTTGAAATGGCATTATGTGACTGTCATCTAAGCCCCCGACGCCCTCGTCTTCCTCATGACATACGGAGCATTCTTGGTTGAAATCATGCTCTTCGACGAGGATACCTCGGCGACATCCACCAAACCAGCCGTTGTTCTTAGCCTCAAGGCAGGACAGTTCTTGGGTCAAGTCAACCCAAGTCTGAGGCTGGTCGCAACACGTGCAGTGTCCTCTGAAAATCATCATTCGGCACATGTCTGCACTGAAGAATTGGCCGGTGATACCTCAGCGATGCGTGACACGATATCACGATGGTAGGCGTAGAGACTTGTTGGAGAGTCAGTGTGTGTAAGTGAAGGCGTTTGTTGGTGAGAATTACCTTGTCTTGGTGGCCCTGTTTCTTGTATTGGGAATACTCGCGATGTCTCAGTTGGGGAAGATGCCGAATACCGAATTGGTGTCTTCATCAAGCGAGGCTTTGTAACGTAAGACGCGAGACGAGTGAGTGGGTGCCGAAGAGAGTAGCAAGCCACAATGCAACGTCAACGTCGACGTTGATGGCAGAGAGAAAGCCACAGAACTTGTCGATGTTTCTTTGATATGCAATTCGTAGGGGAAAAAGCAATAAAATGAACTTGGCGCTGGTTGGTTGACAGCAAATAGGGTGGTGTTGAAATAAACCAGTAAACGTTTGACACCAATATAATATGCCGTGCTAAAGAGAAGAAGGACAAGATCTACCGTGGGAGATGAAGAATTGAAAAGAGCGGTACTCGCCTAGCCATGGGAGAAAGTGAGAGGACGTGGTGATTTTAAGATATACCTACATACCTACATGAATGATGGACGTGCTACGGCATACACCGCGATACAATATTCGTACATAATTCGACGAGGCAACGGCCAACTCTAATTACTCCTTTTTCCCTCTTTTTCTACACCGTTGAGGTCACGTCACGTCACGTCACACATAAATACATAATTACAGATACGACATAATATGTACATACAGCCAGAAACGGACGTGTCTTAAACTTGGCGCTTCCAGGCCGCATCTCGCCTCTGATAGGCACGGTAAGGCAATGAGAGGTCCAAGCGATAGTTATTCAGCTGCCTCGCATCAACACATCACTTCCAGTTTCATTCTGATGTTTCATTTCCTCCCCTTGGCTTTGGGGCAATCTTTCCTCCAACGCTAGGCATGTACATCCATCTGTATGTACGGAGGTCGGTACCAAAAGTTTTGGCCCAAGATGACTGTGGCTCGTAGACCCACTTCTGATAAGATACTAGAGGTACATTCAATGAAATTACAGTCACTAATTAAAATCAAATTATAGCAGCTATAGTTAGTAATTAATTTAAGAAGATCGCCTAGATAGCCTGTAATTATAGGGCTATTACAGTGTAGTCCCCCTATATCTCTCTTATCTCTTGTATATCTATGTACCTAACAGGGATTACCGATTGTGGCGTAAGTCATCTTGGGCAAAGACTTTTGGTATGGACTCCGTATGTATGTATGTCTGTATGTATGTATGTGTGGTATGGTTTTGCCACTAACTAATACTGTAGTAGTTGGTTTCTCCTTCACTGCCACCGCCTGACAATTCCCGAGCCCTTCGCTTCTGAGTTCTAGACTCCAAGTTAGCATCCTGCTCTTGAAAGTTTGACCCGTTTCGTGGGGACACTTTGTGGGTTTCTGGAAGCTTTACGGAGTATCTTCGGCAGTACCCGATTACATGGTCTCTACTGTTGGACCTGGTGATAGCTTCAGATCGATCGATATTTGGAATTACAGAGACGTACCGAGTCTTGTCGACTTGCCGAGGCATTACCCAGAGGCAAATGAGGCCCTTCGCAAAACGCTGTCTTCCCGGAAGACTAACGCCTTGATCTTCAAAGACTACAGCCATCATCATCACGCATGACGAATCCTGCTAAGCAGGGCAGGGTTCTCATGGCGGTGATCAAAAAGTCCCATCTCCTCAGCCCTTGTCCTATTGAGTATCTTCAGCGTCTACGGGAAGACGTTTGCTGGCGATAACCTTTCGCCGCTCGGGCTCTCATCCCCAGAGTCTTTAACGTGTTGTGCCTGGCATGAGAGGCTGAGCTAGAGCAAACTCCGGGACATTTAAATCCGATTCCGTTTTTAACCAAAGAATTAGTCGACGACATTATTTAGAATTTACGCAATTCCTGACTCCATGAGCTCACGATGCTGATCTCTGGCTAAACTTTGTAGATATAATCCTCCCGCATGATATTTGTATCCAATCTCGCGATAATGTCTCCGTATTAGGCTGCACATGTGTCGACTTCTCCGTTCTATATTCCAATAACCATCGTGACTGGAATCCTTGGGACCTCCACAGACCATCATAAAACCTACTAGCTCTCCCACTATTCGTCTCGGGGCGTCATATCAAGTACCCTACCAACGTTCTACGGGCGTAGCTCACCGATTTTATGCTTCTAGACTAAATGTCCGTCAGTTTCATCCAAACACTCTCTGATATTGGGTTTCACCTTTCCTGAGCTCACATGTACCGAGTTGGAAATTGACCGCTGAGGTTTAGTCGTTGATCATGAGGAATCTGACTGCTCATACGCTTACCCTCCTACGAACTTCCTCCGGTAGACAACCCTAATACTGAAGTGAGAAGTGTTCTCTTACCAGGACATGTAATGCGCCCTGACTAAGACAGCTCTTGTGGTCTCAAGTGGTTTAGTTCCATTGCTTGATGTTTCTCTTGGACTTCAGGGGAGACACTGGAAAGATACAGTCCCCTTTAACCAGTGTCACCACAGGATTTCTCTCCCCTTGAGACTCCAGAGACTGCTCAGTCACTCTTTTGTGGCTACAGTATAACATATTTCTCCTTGAACTTCCGAGTTTTTCATGTTGGGTTCGAAATGGGAAACGTTAATGCGTGCTCATCGCAAATCACACACAACAAGAAGAAAGCCTGAGTAAAATCGAACACGCTTTATCTTATCATATGTGCAACAAAAGCATCCAGCTAAGCGCTAACCTCAACCTCCTTAAAAGTGGTTTGCCATCAAACGCCGTTACAGAGTGAATACCGCCCTCAGTTGTGGTTTCTGAATCCTCCCAGGCGTCACTTCATGATATCCCAAGGGTCCTCTTGCATCACTTGGGTGTTCTTTGCGCGGCTCATAGGCCTCTTATGATGTTGAGCCGCTCTTCTGTCTCGTTGGGGCTCTGGTATGGTGCAGGCGCATTATCAGCTGGGTGGGCATCTCCTTCAGGCGCATCTAATTCAGAGGCTTCTCCTTCAGACCCCTCAAATTCAGACACATCAAATTCTGATGCTTCTCGAGAAAACGCATCAAATTCATACGCATGAGCATACGTCTCTGATACAGACGCATCTGATTGAGACAGTTCTAATTGAGACTCATCTAGTTCAGGCGAATAGGAGAGAGTAGCCGGCAAGGAGTCAGGACTAGTTGTCTGGGAGTCCCCAATTGCCCTGGAGTTCCGGAATCTTTCATCACGCTCCTGAGGCGTTTCATCATACAACGAGGGTTCCGTATGTGTTTCATCATCGGGCTCCAGGGCCACATCGATGGCAGTGGGCGACCATGGTCTACTGCACGCCCTATCGCAGCAAGTAAGCCTTGAGCCTGGTTATACGCTGTTGAAGTTCCCAACGACGTCTCTTTCCACCAATGTACAGTAGTTGTGACTGGGGTAGTTAACTCACGGTTGATCCGAGGCCTCAGATATTTTGTTTGCTATCTGCTCTGTCGCTTGCGCCACTGGGAGCATTGTTTGGAGAAACTCTTGCGAAGATGTCTCATCATGCGTTGCGAGGCTGTATGATATTTCGGAAATGCAATTGTAGCACCTATCAGTTAGGACATATTCTGTTCTTGGCCTCATAGAACGGCGAGTTTCGAGTACGCTGTGGCAGATGATGCATCGATACTCGTGGAAGTGCCGCTGGTTTCGCGGGGGCAGATAGTGCCGATCCATGATGAAATTGCAAATAAGAGGTTGATACTAAATAGTATTATCAATGAAGCGAGTGTTATTGTTGCTGACAAGATTCTTGTAAGTGGAAGCAAAGTAAAAGGACCTTGGCCTCCGTGTTTGGGGACGATCTACGGCAAGGCAAGGCAAGGCAAGGTGAGGTACCTACCTATTCGATGAATCCATCTGTAGGTAGCTCTTGACTTATTGATTCCAAGATGCACTTGCTTCCTCTACCTTATCGAAGGAGACGCCGATCCCAGAGAAACCCCAAGATCCATCTCTAAAAACTACCTACCTACTACCTTCCCTTCCATGGCAGAATCAAGTGACCCAAAGATCTACTAAAGTATACCAGGGTAACATAAGCCTCTTTATCACTTAGGATAAAGGTCGTCGGTTTTCCTGCCTCCCCTTGGTGAGGTACCAGCACCTTGATAAAGAAAAAGTGTAGGGTTTTCTCACTGTATCCGTCAAAAACTAAGTAGTCTCGATACCGTGATACACAGAATCAAGATCTCTCATTAAAGCTACAGATCTCTTGAGCAGCTTGGTGTAATTTAGTAATAAGGACCCCGAAGATATAGTTGAAGGCATTCACTTCGGTTCCCTGGGTGGGTTCCATCAAAACTTCTGTTGTCTGCTTCAAGGCCGTCAACCCAAAGAAATATATCAAGAATCCGTCGACATCATAAAATATTGATAGTTCATCCATTGGCTGAAGTATCACGGCAATGTACTCAAGTTCAACATACTCAAAGCTTTGATACAAAGATCACGGGTCTGGAGGAACCTAGTAATGGCACTTCCAGGAGACTTGAGTGATCTTGACAACTCACTACGAGAAAAGACATGAATTATTAGACGTGAAAGTGCACGGTTGTATAAGGCTAGTAAGTGTTACGATGGTAATACAAGGCAATGTAATCCGAAAACTCCATTTCTCCAATCCAACCCACCGTCACTGAAGTATACATTCCCTTTCCTCATGACATGCAAGCGATGAGACTGTCCGGTGTTGAAACCAGACTCAAATGAAAACGTGGATGAAAGCGCGGCGAGCTAATGCACATGGCGAATTGCTAGGCAACTCAACACGCAGCATACATGCAGAAACAAGAAGACCACTTGCACGAGACAGGCGATTCATCCAATACCGTACGAGCCTGGTTGGAAAAGGGGCAAGAAACAAGCTAACACCACGTGCACCAAGACACTACTGGCCCAGTTCAGGTTGTGATCCGAGGTTCGTGCAGTTGAGTCGGCCGGTTCACATCTCAAAGCAACTCAACTTAACCGCGCCACGACAAATCGCAAGTTTCAGGATGTACATCATACCAAGAAATGAGCTGGCACCAGAAATCGCACATGTCATCAACGCATTAGTCGTGAGTTGTCAGTCCGCAATCCAGTAGCAACATGATCGTGAAAGAGCCAGCAGAGGCGGCGGCAACTTCAAATGTTCGTGGAAGCATTCAGCATCGGGTCCAGGATCGCCTAAATGAATTCGAATGAGGTCATGGCAAGACAACCATGCACGTCGCACCCGAGATTGCACCTCAATATTAATGTTGTAAAGACAGCCCAGTCAAGAGATATGTCATCAGAAAGGTTGAGTCCAAGGAGTCTTCAAAAGACGGGAAAAGAAAACGGGTGATGTACAGTCGTAGGTCGTGGCAACGGGCTATGAGTGCAGAGAGGTGTCAAGAGCGTCAAAACATTGGCATGATATCAATCAAACCACCAGATGGCACCCTCGATCCGCGGCATTTGCGGATGAGAGCTTAATCAAGATCACCCAAGCACGAGCAAGCAGGCAGGACATCACTTATGCTCCGGGTGCAGGAGCACCAGAAGGGGAGGCACCTTGTCCGCCTTGCTGTTGTTGGTACATCAAAGATTGATACCACAGCGCGAGGTAATTTTGGTAACCACCATCTATGTTGATTAGCATTCAGCAAGGGCACAAGGGCACAGCATATCAAGACTTACATTGCGCGTAGGGATCGGATCCATCAGCTGGAGCCGGTTGTGGAGGCTGGTTAGTAGGGGCACTGGAGCCTTGCGCTTGAGAGTAGCTGGGCCTGTCATGATCTTGATGTCCACGGCCACCACCACCACCACGGGGGCCACTGCCTTTCTGGCGCTGTTCACATGTTAGTTGCGTGAATTGAGGTCTTCGTGTTAGGATGAGACTCACCACTGCATCCACCTTCTCGTCAATGGCAAGCTTAGCTCGCGCAATACTATCTCGCGAACCGATCAGGGCAATCTCCCTCTGAGTCTCACCGGGACCAGAAGATTGAGCAACGTTGATCTTGCATCCTGTGGTGTTCTGCATCTCCCGGATCGTCTCGCCACCCTTTCCTATGATCATACCTACCGCATCTGAAGGTACATATACAGCATCATTGATCTTGTCGGGACCACCAGAACCTCCCGCATCCCTCTGAGAACCATCATGGCGGCTTCCAGGAGCTGCTCCTCCACCTCCCAATCTTTTGACAGGCGGCGGCGCGTCGCCTCGACTGTCACTGTCGACAATCTCCATGATGAAATCCTTGGCGCGGGCGGCAGCTTCGTGCGTGCCGATGAGGTTGACAGGCCGTAATCCGTTCACACTCTTTGATTCGCCAACGATATTGATATGGCAGCCGGATCGCTCTTGAAGGTCGCGGATAGTTTCACCTCCACGTCCAATGATCAGGCCAACAGTCCTATCAGGGACCATGATCTGCATATGGTCCTCCCCTTCGCGTAGAGCCGCAGCACCGCCCTTGTTGGGGTCGCGAGGCTTTTCGGGGCGGTTGAGGGCGCCCATTCCGCTATCGTCAATAATACGGTTAATGGCATCCTTTACTTCAGCACGACGGTGCCGGGGCCCAGAGATCTTGCACAGCCTATGCGGACCACCGTCGGTGGCGGCCAGAAACTGGACTCGGCAGTTGGATTCAGACTCTATGCGTCTAAGATTTTCTCCTTGTCTACCGATGATGAGGCCTACAAGGCTTGAGTCGATCTCAATGGTCTCCGAGTTGTCATCACCTCCCCTCAAGGGAGACCTCTCGCGTCCATTGTTTCCCCAAGGGGAGAAATTCCGACCTCGAGGGCCTGGCGAATAAGAACGATCTCGACCATAGCCCCGACCATGCGAACCTCTGTCGCCGCCACGTCGCTCATCTCTGTACGGATTCACACCATCACGGAACTCATCGCGAACGGGTGATCGTGACCTTGAGCGATTGTATCCTCGATCAGGTCCTCGTGATTCGGAGGCATAGACAAGGGGTCGATCGTAGGATGTCACGCCCTTTTCGGCCGCATAAGCCTTGGCCTGAGCAATCGCATCAGCAATACTCAAAGTTCCCGAGTTGACAGGTCGAATCGAGCTCAGGTCGAGGTTTCCACTGGATGATGGCGCAGGGAGGCCATGGTAGCCAGGTGCACCATAGCTGCTAGAGTTTGGAGGGGGCGGCTGGTATGTGGCCGCAGGTTGCGCCGACGCAGGCGGGGGAGGGTATGCCTGGTTGGGAGCGCCGGGTGGTGTCTGGGTTGGGGTCCCTGTCGGCCGCTGCGACGCTGTGTGAACAAGTCAGTAAGCGCAGATTATGCAAAATGAGTTGTTCTGACATACCAAGTGCGGCCAGGATACTCTGGATATCAGGTTGAGGATTCGCCATTGTGCTGCGCTGCTAGTAGAGCTGAACAGGAGCCAGCACGAGCAAAGAGCTAGTTTTTCGTCGTGGGGATGAACCAGAGAATAGTGAATAGCTCGATGAAATTATGAGTAATTAGGGGTTGAGCTATCTTATAAGTGATGATTCCTAATCGCGACGAACAAATGCGACGAGTTTCGGAAGTCGGTATCGCAAAGACTTGACGGATCCGCCGGTCACAATCTGAAGTCGGGATGGGATCGAGTCTTGTTGCGATGACCGAATACCAAGGCTTCGGGGATGTTGACAGATCGCCAATATATGTTTCGAGTCGCGTATCAAAGCTGATGTGATTGCAGTGGGTGTAGTTGGTAGTATCGCGGGCACCGATAGGGACGATGTCTCGAAAGCACAGATGAGATGAAGAGGGAGAAAGGAATCTGATTTGGAAGAATCAGGTTCATACAAGAGTGGATGACCCAAGCGCGAAGGTTCGGACCTCCACTAAGTAAAGCAAGGTACCTTACCTTACGTACGGGCAGTACCTAGACTCTAGTAACTGCAGTGTAGCGTGACTTAAGGCTAAACTTCGTTGGGAACTTAAGTGACATCCCTCCACTGCTCTTTAGAGTGCAGACAGGACTGAGCGAATATTGAGCCTACACTTGGTGTGCTTTTTTGCACTAGGCTTTGTTCTGTATTTGTGTCTTCTGCTCTTGGCGCGCAGTAATTTTCTGCTACCCCATGTACATTTACTGTCTGTATCCTCAATTCGGTGCGCAGCCCAGCCCTCAATGGCAAACCTATTTACAGTAGGGCTTGAACTGTATTTGCCAGGCATCAGCATACAAGCTTTCCTTATTAGGGCTCGAGGCGCAACTTGCAAACTCATATATGATCTTACTCTGTGTATCTGTACCTCGATCAATTCAGTTTCCATTGTGACCCAATTGTACAAATCGAAGTCATCAGACCTGGAACTAGTCCTAGAAAGGCAAGCTTGAAGCAACATTTGCCGCTGAATCCACAGCGGGGGTTACTGCACGCACATTAAACTGCTTGTCTGGTGGAGTGGCCGGAAAATCAAATCACCGCTTATCGATCCAAGACTTTTCTTATCGCTGAAAAAAAGTTCTCGATTCAGTTGCTGCGAGACGATCGGTTGTACAGAATATCAACCGTACGCGCAAAACAAGATGGATTTCGCTGGCAGCAAGAAACGCAAGTTCAAGGACGCCAATGGCGTCAAGGCTTCAAAGGAGAAGAAGTCTGTTACCGTTCCCGAAAAGAAACCAAAGAAAGTCAAGCGCGCCGAACCCGAGCCCCGCGAAGAGCCCGAAGACGATTCCTCAAACGAGGAGGAGGAGGCTCTGAAGGAGGACGGAGACGAGAGCGACGAGGCCGATGAGGATGCTGAAGACCCCAAGTCCGGAGACGAAAATGAAGAGGAGGATACCGAGGACAAGGCCGAGGACAACACAGATCTGCCCGATGGCGGAAAGCTCACATTACCTCCAGTTGCTGGAGCTGAGTCGCAATCCTTCGCGGAGCTGAATCTTTCCGAGAAGACCATGAAGGCCATCAATGAGATGAAGTTCACCAAGATGACTGAGATCCAGAGGAGAGGTATTCCTCCCTCGCTGGCTGGTCGCGATGTTCTTGGTGCTGCCAAGACTGGTTCTGGAAAGACTCTGGCCTTCCTTATTCCTGTTATTGAGATGTTGAGCTCTCTGCGATTCAAACCTCGCAATGGCACTGGTGTCATTGTTGTTTCCCCAACTCGCGAGCTGGCTCTCCAGATCTTTGGTGTTGCCCGTGAACTCATGGCTCACCACTCACAAACTTATGGTATTGTCATCGGAGGCGCAAACCGTCGCGCTGAGGCCGACAAGCTCGCCAAGGGTGTCAACCTGCTCATTGCCACCCCTGGACGTCTGCTCGACCATCTGCAAAACACCCCTTTTGTTTTCAAGAACCTGAAGTCCCTTGTTATTGATGAGGCGGATCGAATTCTTGAAATTGGTTTCGAGGATGAAATGCGACAGATTATCAAGATTCTCCCTAAGGAGGACCGTCAGACAATGCTTTTCTCTGCTACCCAAACAACCAAGGTCGAGGATCTTGCCCGTATCTCGCTGCGTCCTGGTCCTCTGTACATCAACGTCGATGAAGAGAAGCAATACAGCACTGTGGAGGGCCTGGAGCAGGGTTACGTTATCTGCGATGCCGAGAAGCGATTCAATCTTCTGTTCTCATTCCTCAAGCGTAATCTCAAGAAGAAGATCATTGTCTTCTTCAGTAGTTGTGCTTGTGTGAAATACCACGCCGAACTCCTCAACTATATCGATATTCCTGTTCTTGATCTGCACGGCAAACAGAAGCAGCAGAAGCGAACCAACACCTTTTTCGAGTTCTGCAATGCCAAACAGGGTACTCTGATCTGCACTGACGTTGCCGCTCGTGGCCTCGATGTATGTAACTGGTCTGAATTACTGCTTCGACAATTTACTAACCTGTAACAGATTCCTTCCGTTGACTGGATTGTCCAATTCGATCCTCCGGATGACCCCCGCGACTACATTCACCGTGTCGGTCGAACTGCTCGAGGTAGTAACACCAAAGGACGATCTCTTCTGATCCTTCAGCCCAACGAGGTTGGCTTTTTATCGCACCTCAAGGCCGCCCGTGTTCCCGTCGTAGAATATGATTTCCCCAAGATCATCAACATTCAGTCTCAACTCGAGAAGCTCATCGGTTCAAACTACTACTTGAACAAGAGTGCCAAAGATGGTTACCGCAGCTACCTTCACGCCTACGCCTCTCACTCGCTGCGCAGTGTCTTTGATATCAATAAGCTGGATCTGGCCAAGGTCGCCAAAAGCTTTGGCTTCACAGTACCACCGCGTGTTGACATCACCCTCGGTGCCAGCATGAGTAGGGACAAGAAGCATCAAGGACGCAGAGCATACGGTAGTCAGCCACGACAGGGCCAGGGTAACAAGTTCACCAGGTAGAACGGTACGGGAAGTGATAGAAGAAGTAGTGGTCAGTCAAATTGACTGTCGGTGTATATGGGAGGCCTTCAGCACGGCGTTAGGTTTTGCAAAATGTAATGATGGTACCAAGCTACGGCAGGATCATAGACCGACCTTTTTGTTTCCAAATTTTGCTAGGTGAACCTTGAGACATACCCTGAGGCGCAAGGAAAACTTCCGACATTAAATCAAGGTGCCAAAAATATTTAGTCCAAGGTCTACTAAACCTAACCTAAATTATGCTCAGTTTATCAAATACTTCTTGTCACTCAGGATAGGGGTCTCAAGTTTTGTTGTCACCCCTTGCATCCATTTCAATAGAGATTGTGTAATTCTTGGTCATGTTAAATTTGCTTACAAGCCATGTCTTATAAGAGGGCACCCCATCGGTAGCATTGGATGATCTCTCAGTTGAGCCCAGATTATCAGCTAGTGATGGATTCCGTAGAGCTTTCAATTCTTAGCAGGGATCAAACGGGCTCCGAACTGATATCAATTGAAGAATAGATGAATGGATGGAATTCATGTGTTTTTCAGCACTGAAGCCTTTCCAATTGTTCTGCCATCCCTAACAATACCCTCGTCAGATATGTACAGTATGTTCTGAGAGCAATTTGATTCACCAATGAAACTGGCTGTGTTTAATAGGTTGACGGATATTCAGGAACCCGCGGACCGAGGATCGATCGACAATGTCATTCAGGGACGTTGCAGCGAGATCTTTGAGTTTTCAAGGTGCTTAATCAAGCCATCAAAAGTGGCATTGCCCACCAACACCAGGCCAGAAGTGAAATGCCTCATACGATTTAACGTTGTTTGCTTTACCCGTCTAGTCTCAGTCTCGGCCTAAACAAATAGGTAGACCTCGTATTGAATGGGAACCGGGGGTCTCGGCATGCTCCAAGTGCAACATCTACCACACCCACGCCGTCATTGGTCAAAGCCGCGTCACGAGCTTCATTCCCTTCTCCCTTTGGGGACTGAGTCCGCGTCATGTCCTTTTTAGCTGTTGAGGCTCAGTTGCTTCTATTCTTCTTTAACTACCCAGGCATCACTTAACTGCCTACCTATTCGTGTGTTCCAATTTTTGTTTGCTCGTCAAAATCTCACATGACCTTAATAAACGTTGACTGACTATAAGTTGAACTAACGGAGCTGGGCCGAAGCTGAACGGAAGCTGACCTGACGGCGTAACCACCCTCGCAACAATCTGGCGCATTCAAAAAACAGTTGTCCTTTGCGATTGACTCACAAGTTATCCCTCTTTCATTGGATTCGAAGAGCAACAAAAGGCAGAAGCCTGGCACGATCTTGAGTCCGACATACCATCTCATTCAACTCTCGACCTTGCAGAACTAAACAATTCACTACGAAACTCAACATCATCCCAGAAAAAGAGACAAAATCTCCACCCAAGAGCATAAAATGTGTACCAAGACATTAATCGAGCACAAGTGCGGACATCGTGTTCTGCGTGGCAACACAAGATGTTACAGAGAGGATTGTCCAGGAAGAAAAGAAGATATCACCAAAGTTGACGACCAATGCGCGCAGTGTGAAAACAAGCCCGGTCGATTCAAGTCCTCTCGATGGTGCTCTGTTGGCTGCTGCGTTTGCCAATGAAGGGAGCGAGGGAGGATCGAGAGAAAATCGTTGGATATTGCGGAACAACACGGCGGGTTTGAATTTGGAGCCTGGAGTATGGAGAGGCTATTTTCTTGGACAACCAGTTACTCGGAGTTCATGGGACTTTTGAATTTACTCTTTACGACCCGGGGAAATTCTACATCTTGCATTATGAAGGTATTCTAGCATCTTTCTGTGAGGTTGTTCATGGAGTCATGTCCTTGGGAGGACGTGAGGGGACGACAAGATTGCACAGGATCTGAGACATTATGCTCAATTGACATTTTTTAAACAAAATATCTGAATTGAATCCTGACACAGACCATGCAAGTAAGTTGACAGATATTACATACGAGACTGACGTCCACCAGTACTCGATTGCAGATGTCAAAGAGCCACTGTCACAACTCACAAGTGGACTTGAATTGATGGAACTGAACTGAATTGGATTGGATTGGATGGCTGTCAATTAAGAATTGCCCTGGGCTTGAGGTGGGCAGCCCATGGCGGATGTGCAGTCAAGCCCCGCCGTTGACGGCTTGAGAGCCCGGGTATTTGAGTGGGCGACAGGGGTACAGGGGCACAGCTTACAGGGCCTGTCAGTTCTCCAGCTTCCAAGTCGAGAATCTAGAGCGGGCCCTGCTCACGAGGACCTACAGCAACCAAACTCAGCGATGGCTGTCAATCCTTTGCTCTAACTAGCGGTTCATCGGCCCCAACACCAACCCCCAATCCCCATCCCCCTCCCGCATGAATTGAACCCCAGGGATACTTACTGTTTGTATTCGTCGATTAAATAAGGAATGGTCCATTTGATCCACCGTTAAACCCGTTCGTCGCATATTCCTTACTCGGCGTCATGTCCGTCGCCAGCTAAATACACAAGGTAGGTACGTACATAGTCTACTTGCTTGCTTGCCATGAGGTCGGGGCACCTCCACTTTCAAGCTTCCCCATCCCGCATTCCGCAATCATCACGACCTACCATCTTCCACTGCCACTACACACAGCATTAAGACATACCCAACCTACCTAGGTACTCAATTCAGGCCACAGAACACCTAATCCTATTTCTTTCCACTTCTCCCCGTGGTCGCGTCTTTCTGCGCCTTCCCGTCGCTTGTGCTACCTGTCTTGCCGTTACTTGCGCATGCTTCAGTAAGCTAAGTTGGTACTTAGCTATTCAAGTCATGGCTAAGAAGGCACGCCAGAGAATCAGTTATGGTGAGACTTCATCCCCATCCGCTTGAAACGCGCCAACAACCCCGCTCGTTGAACAACGCTCTCTTGTATGCCCTCAGCTTCGGAACAGTTGCTGACACAGGTATAGTCCTCGAAAATGCCAAATCATCTGAAGGTGGCCATCGTCTAGGTGTCAATGGTCTCGCCGTCGACAACGACAATGCGATTCTGTGAGCCCTTTCACACCGACACCCTCGGTCCGATCCATGCAGCTCTAACATCACCTTATTCAGATACTCAGGTGGCCGAGATGGCATAGTATGCGCTTGGGACCTGAACCTCGACCTCAAAGGCCGCAGCGATGTTACCGACCCGACACCTGCCAATTCCGAAGACAAGAAGCCGAAGCACACGACCAAGTTTCGCGCCCAGACCCATGCCCATATGCACTGGATCAACGACATTGCACTCGCTCAAAACAATACTGCCCTCGTATCTGGCTCATCTGACCTTACAGTAAAAGTTTGGCGACCGTATTCCGAAGAGGACAAAAACCGCACTGAGACGATAGGCGAACACGCTGATTATGTCAAATGTGTTACAACCCCGCCCCCAGATATGGGCGCAAACTGGGTCGCATCTGGTGGTCTAGACCGCAAAATATGCTTATGGGATCTCAATGGCGCTGGGAAAACACTCGAGATTGACGTGCAGGGTGAAGAAATCGCTGAGAAAGGTTCTGTCTATGCCCTTCGTGTAGGAAGAAACATCATGGCGAGTGGTGGTCCCGAGAAGACGGTGCGCTTGTATGATCCCCGAACTGGTGACAAGGTTTCAAAGCTTGTTGGTCATGTCGACAATATCCGTGCTATTCTTATAGACGATGCTGGCGACACCATTTTGAGTGCCAGTGCCGACAAAACGGTCAAAATGTGGAGCATCAAGAACGGTCGATGCATGTACACTTTCTCCATGCACGACGAGAGTGTTTGGTCACTGTTCTCTGATGACCCGAGCCTGGGCGTATTCTACAGTTCTGATCGCTCGGGTTTGGTCGCCAAAACAGATGTGCGCGGTAGCCTTGAGGATATGGACGATGGCCTGAGTCTAGCTGTGGCGCATGAGCATATAGGAGTGGGCAAGGTTGTCGCAGCTGGAGGTCACATCTGGACAGCAACGAATAGGTCATCAATTAACCGATGGGAAGACGTTGACACGGGCACCAACATCCAGCTTCCGGAGTCTGTTCGACACCACAGAGCTACATCGAATGCTTCTAGCAGACCCCGCGAGACTTCTCCTCCGGCCACTACTAACGGAACTGCAAAGAAGGAGATCCCAGCTGAGTCCATCTTGCGTATATCTGCAGCTGCTTCCTTCCCTGCGCGATCTGGTCCAGATCCCGATTCTGCCACTATCACGGATGCTACAGCACGGAAGGGATCCGAAGCCATTATAGATTCTTCAGAGCCTGAAATCAGACCCATCCATGCAGTGGCTGAGGAAACGATTGAGGGACAATTCGGATTGCTGAAGCATAGGCTACTCAACGATAGGAGGCGTGTGTTGACATCAGACACAGCTGGCGACGTATTACTATGGGATTTGATCCAGGTTTGTCTGTCTTATTCTGAGCATGGATACAGCTGACCTTTTCAGTGTAAACCCATCAAAAGTTTTGGCAAACAGCACTTGGAGGATGTAGAGCATCTCGTCAACACTGTTGAGGCCGTGGCTCCATGGTGCTCTATCGATCTCAGCTCGGGAAATCTTACTGTGGTTCTAGAGCCCTTTAATTGTTTCGATGCTGAAGTATATGCAGACGAGCTAGATTTGCCAGATAACATAGAATTTCGAGAGGACCAGAGAAGTAAGTCCGCTTTTGATGACTGCAAGGACACAGCTAACACTCTTCCAGTCAGCCTTGGAAAATGGATCCTTAGGTATCTATTTGCCGATCTCATTGATGAAGAGATCAGAAGAGATGAGGCACATCGTCAGAAACTCAACGAGGGTCTTGAGGCGAGGCAGATTGCCAGTGGAGGAACTACTGAAGCTGCTCCATTATCGATATCATTACCAAAGTCAGCCATCCCGGGCTGGGATAACGCAGACCAGGTTACTCCAAAGCCCAATCTCTATCCCAATACCCCAGGTCTAGGCATTGGTTTGGCAACACCTGGTCCAAGCATTATGTCAGGCCCAAACAGCTTGCCTGATGTTCCTGAAAACGCGGCCACAAGTCCAATGACGCCTATAGAAAAGAGAACCTCGCATGTCAGCCGCCCTTCGACGGAGAAGGAAGACTACTTCACAAGCCCCCTACAGCTGCTCGAATCGGCAGTCAAGGCAGCAAGTATGGTGTCAACTCCCACGCAGAACGAGGCGGACTCCAAGAAGTCTATAGATGGCGACAAAGAGAAGGATAAAGAAAAGGACAAGGCGGACAGTGCAAAATCCCCAAGCACACCATTTGGCAAGAAGAAGTTTAGGATGACTTTTGGCACCAAGAAGCTTTCAAGGTCAGCATCTCAGGCCACCACAGAGAAGCCTGCGATTGTAGAGGAAAAGACAGAAGAGTCCGAGTCTTCATCTGTCCATGAAAAAGAGAAGGAGGTCGATGACAGTTTCTTGGGTACGATTCAGAAGATCCACCAAGAATACGAGCGGCAACTAGCCGACAACCCTGACAAGCCGGTCGAGTCACGAGTGGTACCCAGTTTGCCTAGCGATACACCCGTTCTGAAGCTCCCGCCAGGAACTAAGGTGGTTATTCAAGAAGAGACCACAGGTGGCAGCGCCAACTTGTACCAGGGCACTGTCCAGGACGTTGGCAAGGATGCAGATATCATCGAACAGAAGGCTCCCATGTGGCTGGGTGATGTTCTTCTTCAAAACACACTCCCCTTCAAAGAGCCTGTCAAGGTTTCGTTCGTCTTGTATCCGATGGACGACACTCTCCCGGCTATTGCTTCAGCCGATGGAAACAACAGGCTCAATGCTAACCGCATGCTTCGAGTCAAAAAGATCCTCTCATATGTTGCAGAAAGGATTGAGCCTCCACTTGAGGAGCCCGAGGAGAGCCCTATGAAGCCAGAGGAGTATTTAGAACTGTACTGCAACGAACAGGTATTGATCCCTTCCTTAACTCATGATACGATCATGGGCAATTACACTTGCTAACATTTATCCAGTTGCTTTCTCCTGCTACGACACTGGCCACTCTCCGAACTCATCTGTGGAAGGGGGGAAATGATATTGTCCTTCATTACAAGGCCAATGGCAAAAAGGAGATTCGACCATTCCCTCCGCCTCCAGAGCCTAAGCCTGCTGAGCCTGAAGAAACTCAAGACGGCGCTGCAGCTGAAGAGGCAAATACTAACGGACAAGTTCCTCCTCAGCCTCAAGCCCAGGCCCAGGCCAGCTGAGTTAAGACAACTCCCGGTTTACACGTAGAATGAGAAGATGAGACCCCGAGACTCTTCAATCCGTTGTTTGTTGTCATGTGCCAGAAGGGTGGACTTCTGTCACCAGCGATTTCATTTATCGTATATAGATTTGTACATAGGTCAGATGCCGTCAAGGCGTATATACCATTTGTGAGAAGTTAAGCCTCTCTCTATTGCTTTCGGAACGCCCGTCTCTTGACTCCTTGCTCCTTGCTCCATGTTTTACATCGTACAATTCCGCCTGTTTTTCGCTTCCCATTATCATACAACGCCGTTCATGGTGTTAATAGCCCATTGATAGCTTCCCAGGAAAATTGCGCCCCCAATAGAAATCCATGTAACTCGTGGTGCTACACCAGCAAAGAAAGCTCTGCTGCCCTCCTCGCGCAATATCCGACCAAATATTTCGGATACTGAAACACTCTCCTTTGATAGCATGACTCTCGTTTTGAGGACATCAAGCGGCGTCGTCAGTGCCGCAGATAATCCACCAGCCATGCTTCCATAGAGAGCACTCTCAGCACCAGTGACCTCGCGACCACCACGGCGGCGTCGTCCCCAGGACTTCATAGCCTCCCATAGCGGGAACTGAATCACAGTAAATGGCACCTCGCGAAAGACGGTGATCCCCCAACCGCGATAGAGCTCTCTCCACATTAGAACAAATCCATGGCTCGAGTACCGCGACAGAATGGCCCGCAGAGCAGCAGCTGAAGAACCACCATGATGACCCGCCTGCGCGCGCTGCTTGACAACCTCGGTCGGCACACGAACGGCGCAAGCTGCTACCTCACCGGCGCTAGCAGCTGCCATATGTGTAAGGGGAGCCTTCCATCCTGGCGCAGAAGTATTATCCTTATCAGCCAGGAAGCCCTTGACGCCCTCGTATGTGCAAAAGAAGAACGCAGCGCCCGGAGCAGAACCGACAAGCGCAGAACCTATACCGCGATAGATACCGCTGAAACCGCCGGAGGGGAAGAAACCGGCCGAGGACTGAAGACGGGTCTTGAGTGTGTCGAGGGGGAAGAGAGAGAGATCGACGGTTGTACCAGCGAGGGCACCTGCGAGGAGGGCGGATTGGAAGGTCGGAGGATTTGCGGACATGATTTTGAAGGTGGGCGGGAGTCCTTGGTATATAAATTGGTAAAGAGAGCGTCCTAGGGAGAATCAATGGGCTGGACGAGGCCCGAGGAGGAAAAGAGAGATATTAGAAGCTTCGGAGGTTTGGACCGACCGAGACCGGCGAAGCAATAAAATGCAGGAGCTTAAACTTTAGGGCTTATCGATAAGATGAGCTTACTCTAGAGGGGCACACAGTTTACCCTGTAACGCAGCACTTGATAATATATAAACACTTCGCAGGAGATATCTTCCTTTCAAGAAGAAGTAAATACACAAAGATTGGTCAATTGACAGCAGGATATGGCAGCTGAGCTATTTATACGTTGGTTTGAGTGCTATTTTGTCGTACAGGTGAACACGACAGATTTGTTCCCAACTCGAGTTATACAGCGTCATGCAAACTTCGGTCGCCGACAGGAATACACCATGTTTGAATTGGGAAAACACCTTCACATGCCAAAGTAACGAGAAGTTAGGCTACACAGTAGCTCGTTAGCAGAGGCTGATTGGACTATACTTGTAAAAAAGGAGGTTGAGACAAAGACACATAAACAGAACAGAACTCAAAGGCATCATCATGGATAACTTTCATTAATAGGTAATTATTTTGCAGAGACATTCCAATCTATCTGGCAATACCATAACTCCCAAACCAATGGATCAAATCGCCAATTCATAACAGTTCCTTACATGTTATCCCGTGTGCTAGTACCAGCCTTGTGAGTCTCCTCAGCAGCCTTCTTGGTTCGCTCTTGGAGGTTCTTGATGTCCTTGGCAGGATCAATGTTCGATCTGTCTGCCTTGACGGCCTCCTCACTGTCTGAGGCGAGCTCTGGCTTCCAGTGGCCGCTGCCCTCCTTCTGCTTCCTGAGGGAGTCTTGCTTGTGCTTGTCGTAGTCGACGTCGGTTTCTGGACCGTGTTAGACGCGTTCAATTGGACTGTGGGAGACTCAAACTTACGGGTGGATGATTCCTTGAGACCGAGACGTGTCGATGTGGTAAAGAAACCTCGTCCGAGGATGATCTTGCTGGTGTGCGCAGTGCGCAGGGCCATCATGGATCGAGCTGACATCATCCTATTGATATGAAGTTTATGTGATGATTCGTGTGGAAGAAATCGAGAGACAGCTGTGAAGGATTCGATGTAGAGATGAAAGAGGAAAAGAGAAGAGAAGAGAGAAACAGCTGCAGGAGAGGAGATCAGTTCACGAGCGTACCTTAATATGTACTGTTCTTGTCGGGTATGTACCGTAAGGTTGTTGACCATTTGCGGGAAAGTGACGTCACGAGCATCATCACTTTCTGAAGAATCTCTCCTTCTCCTTCCTTTACTCCTTGAAATGAAGACGGCATGCGTTCATTCCCCACTCAATCCGATGCTACCCCGATTTAGGTAATGGAGCTGGTTTTAATTTTCTCTTCCTTTACCGAGGATCCAATGCAAATGGTGGCCCATGGTTTTCAAGGAGGGCCCAATTGCGTGGCTGTAGTTGATAATGAGACGCTGCACGGACTAAGGTACCTTAGGCAAGGTAGGTATTGAGGCGACAGCTACTACAGCTGCAGACAGCTATGAGCTACTGGTATGTAAGCTGAACTTGACATCTGAGAAGCATTGCAAACAGAATTTATGCATCAGCATCCCTTTAACGGTCCCAAGTCATCAGTTTGTACCAACAGGGATTTCGGGCCAATTGGGTGATTTTCCAACGCCGAAGATCGCGATAAAACTGGGGGAACAAATGTACTTCAATTTGGCTGTATTATTTGCTGTGATAGAAGTACCAGCAGTTATCTGAGTTACAAAGGGCAACTTTACACTGCTCACAGCGGGACCGGGTGGAAGGGACCTTTTTGGTGTTGACCCTGCCCTCCGAGACTTGCCGTAGGGGGTCTCGAGGCTGCCTTTGGCGACGATTCTGGCCTAATTGAATGCCTTTGCAGGCTAGGCAAGGGGACGTATTCTTCCCCCGGACGCGATTATGCTGTGATAGTGGTGTGAAAAAGTCCCCTGTTCGAAATCTCTGTCTGGAGCTCCCTGCAGCCGAATAAGCTTGCCAAAGGTCATCGCAGACGGCTTGTCGCCAATCGCCCTGATTGAAATATGCCTTCCAAGGCACCGGTTGAGAGGCTTGAAGAAGGAAGCTATTCACAAGTGCAATTTCAAGCAAGAAGTCCCAGGTCAGGGCTCTCCAGGCCCCCTTCCTGACCCTGTGATCATAAGGATAAGAAGCCCTAAGCTGATCACCAATATCAACGCCATTCATTTTATCGTTATAGTCAACAGAAGCCAAAGGAAGCCACATGGGCTTGACGCCTTCAACACTAAAATAATCGAGGATCTGACGGGCACGGGGGCGGGTGGAAACCGGCCGCTTGCGAATTCGCTGTTCAAGCTCGTGACCCTAATACACTGTTGTTAAAAACAGCATGAGGGCGTTATCTTTCCACGCGATTTGGTTAACCTATATATAAATAAGTAAGGAAAACATATAGATAAGTAGATATACCTGATTATTCGGCGAAGGGATTCCAATGTAAGTGCCCCATTTCCAAGGCAGCTTTCCCTTTTCATTGAGATCCTTGAGCTCACGAAGGGGCTTGAAAATTCCGCTATTGGTCCGGCAGGTGCCTGTGGCACCGATCCCTCGATTTCTCAAGACCGTGAAGAGCTTCGGCGAGCAAAAGAGGTTATCGAGGAATACATGATAAGTCTGCTTCAGCAGCGAATCCAACAGCGTAACAACGACGCTCTGGGTCGGGTTAAGGGTTATTTTCTTGCTCGCGATAGCTTCGTCTCGTACCTTCGTAGCCGGCCTGAAGGAGCTCTGAGGCTGGTGAAAAAGCCAGCGAAGAAAATAGCCTCCTTGAGCGGCAGCCCAAGATTTGAACCCTGTTGGAGTCGGCTTTGTGCGTATAGTAACTGTATCAGAAGACCGACCTGTATAACATATTATACATTTATTGACGGCGAGATCGGTGCCTGGGGTTAAGAGGGAAGTTAAGGCTTGTTGGAGGTGCTGTGAGAAGTCGTAGACCTTCTGAAAATTCTTCCCTTTATCGGGGAAGCTGTGATAATGTTCTGGATAAATTCTTAGTCTTTGGAATAAGATCTTGAAGCGGCGATAAGATATAAAGTCAGTTATTAGGTGTGTAGGTTGCCTTTTTCCCCTTTTAGAGGTCTCCTAATACTTCTTAAAGGAAGGAAGTCTGATGAAGGAGGCGTAGATAATGATAGAAATGAAAAGGTATATCTCTGCAGGCTTTGTTGGAAACCAGTGCTTTTTTTCTTGATTTGTGACCGATTCTGACCGTTTAAATGCAGAATTTGTATATTCTGACCATCATGAAATGTTTTCTTCGGTCAGAAAATGCTTAAACAGCGATATTGGTGATGCAGGGAGGAAATTCGGTCGCGGCTTGTGGTGTTGAAGTTTGAGGGGTTGAAAATGGCTGCTGCAGTCGGGGGCCGGATTAGCTTCAGGGAGGTAGGTGCCCCGGTCAATCGGTTGCTGCAGCTGACCTTCATTAGGGTCAATTTGGAAGCCTTTTTTGGGGGGCATCGTCAACGGGAATTCGTAAACTTCAAAGTATTAGGTTTTGGCTGTGAAATCGTGATAATTTTGTTTGGCTATGCTATCTCCTTGCTTGCGCGAAGGCATCCAACGCGTACCGGGCCCACTTTTTTCACGTAATTGACCCGGGTACGAGCGGGGTACGAGAGGTCCCTTGGAAATCAATTACAGCTAAAACACCATAGAAATCATTCTAAAGAGACTTATGACTTCCCAATCAGTCCCTAGCCAGGCACTTAACGCCGCTGACCCTAGTAGCTACATCATAGAGGAAAACAGCCGCCGTGAGCAACCTGACGATTTCACCTGCAGACCTGTGTTTAGCCTGACTACACGCCGCGGCGGCTACTTCCTTCCTATGGAGATGCCCTCACGCAACCTAGCAGTCAAGCCACTGCCCCAGACGCCTCTAGAGCTTTTCTAGCTTTTCCTACCTTATTCCCTCATCAAAAGCTAGATCCATTATACCAATTTCTAGGTTCAAAGCTTGCTCTAAAGCCATCACTTAGGCCTAGCAAGCTAGCTATAAGGCTAGTATAAGACCTCTATTATAGAAGTATATATATAGCTTGCTATTCTAATTTACATAGGAATTTATAAGAAATCTACAGTTTACTGCTATTAGAAGACTTCCTTGCTAAGGCATTAAGGCGCTAACTATAATATATGCAAATACCTTATATATAACTGCTTCTAGCTTCTTTAATAGTACATATAAGTCTTTAACCCCTTTAATATAGCTAATATATAGCTTCTAAAGGTATTCTAAGCTGTATATAACTAGTCTAAGTATATATAGCATATATCTATTAATCTATAGGCTTTAAGCATAAATATTACTATAGATAAGTATATAACCTGCTTTATAGGGAGGTTATATAAGATAATAAAGGTCCCTAATAAACCTATACCTCTTAGCTTTAAGTCTTAGGTTATAGCCTAAAAAGGCTTCTTCCTACAGTAGATTTAGCACTAGCTAAAGAAGAGATATAGACCAGTTAGTTATTAGAAGAAGCTACACTAGTACCTAAGGAAGAAGAGCCAGTTTCCCAGTTAACTATATAGTTAGAAATAAAAAGATCTATATATACCTCTTAACCTAACTTAGAGTATAGTTATTACTCTAGTTAATAAGCTGCTAAAAGCTAGATATTATATCTTTATTAATAACCTCTTCTTATCTATAAATCTCTTTATATATCTTTACTAGCTAGGCTATAGGGCTATAGGTATAGCCTAGTGTAACTGTAGCATATTTAAGCCCTTTATATAGCTTAAAACTAATAATACTGCTAGCTATAACCTTTTACAGTTTAGTAAGCTTTAAATAGCCTTAATAGTTAATTATAAAGTAAGATTATAAGATAAATTTATATATAATTCTCTTACTAATTTATCCCTTAGCTTAGCAGATTAACTAAATTGCATAGAAGGATAATGCCTTTATGCTCTTTCTAATTTCTGTATTTAAGGGAGATAAGCTTATTAAGCAGAAGAGAAAGAAGCTAAATATAATAGAAGCTTATATACAGTTAATATAATGTTTCTTTAGTAAGGAAGCTATAAAGGAATTTAAGATTTCTTCTTTTGCTACTACTTATAATAATAAAATAAATTATGTAGACTAAAGAGACTAACTGAGGGCATTACTAGGCTATAATTACCACATTTATCAGGGCCCTTAGCAGGCTCTAGCCTAGACCTTCCTCCTTGATGTTACCCTCATTAATAGCTATCTATTGCAGCTATATAGAAACCTAAGCTGGAAGAGATACAAGTCGCAAGCAGCGTAGAGAAGCTGCCTTATGGATGCCCTTATCGCGGCTTACAGCCCGGCCTGTAAGGGAAGGAAGAGATACAGGTCTAGCAATGAAGATATTAGCCACTTAGGCCATTAGCTTATCTATTGAGGCCATACTAAATACAGTAGCTGCTATGCCTATCAGGGCTATCGCTGTAGTGTTGCGAGATTACAAGCTACAGTGTATGCCTTGGGGGAGACTGATGGGAATAGAGGCAGGAAGAAGGTGCCAAAATCAAGGTATGGCTGCAAGCTTTGCAATGTTCCTTTATATAACTTAGCAAATTGCTTTAACTTCTATTACCATAGAAAATAGGTAGGAAAAGAAGTACCTTTTAACAGCTTCATTTTCATTGGATTAGACCCCTGCGGGGTACGCGTTGGATGCCTTCGCGCAAGCAAGGAGATCCGTAGATAGGAGGTCACACCAAAAGCGGGGTAATTTTGTGGGTAAGATACGTAGGTGATGACTTGGGACCGTTAAAGGGATAAATCAGAAACGCATATCGAGAAATCGATGCTCCCTTCAAGCGATTGCAATTGGCAAATCAATGTTCACCCACTAGTGGCAACCACGATTCAACAAATCGCTCGTCGTAGCTACACCATCATTTCTCGTCAGACATCATCACACAGCTAACTCATCGTCACACTTGAGATCGCTCACTCTTAGACATAATGTGTCACAGTCACAAGTTGAAGCCTGCAAGTATTTGAACATTCGTATATTCTCGTCTCGCAGCGCTGAAGCCGCGTTGTCGCAACCAGACAGCGCCAATACCCAGTTAACAATAGCCACACATGCAGTCTACCGCTGCATTGCAAAACCAGGCTCGAGGGCCTCCCAAATCCCAAAAAAAAAAATCTCTTTGAATCTGATCATAACATGTATCCCAGGCCCCCTGAACACTCCAGATGCTTTGCCGAGGCGAGACAAAATATTGTAAAAGAAGCCCGTCCAACCAGGACTTGAGCAAACCAAACAACGCTCCAAAGTATAAAGCTACTCCGGTCCCAAAAACACTAGGCAGACCAGCACCGGCTATGGCGCTCAGGCCTAAACCATGAACAAGAAAACAAAAAGAGGACAAATATATAGGCCGTCCCAAGATGATACAAAGAAAAGAATGGGCAAGGGTGAACCTTTTCGTTCCCGTTCATTGCAGCAGCGGGACTACACCAAAAATTCGACCAACTCCCCGTTATTTCCCAGATTTCCGTCCCGTAAAGGGATATCAGTTGTCGCAAAAACACCGTTCGTCTCGATCCTGACCACCGCCCAAAGATATTTCCAAGATGCGACCGATCAAATAACACCGATAAAGACCCCGCTTCAAAAAAGCACTCCCTTCTATGTTGTTCTTTTTCTCTTGTTGACTTCATAACCCATGACCGCGATGAGAGAAGACATTTTGGTATGAATGGAAAGGCCAACCCATGCCTCCCATATAAAATGAAAACAGTTGATGCCGAGAGAATCCGATTATTGTGCCGCCCAACACCTATGCAATGTCGTCTTAAAATGCAGAAAACGCCCGTTCGTGTCTTGTAGCCTCATCTTGCGAGGCGGACACCCAACCCTAGGTATTTGATTTGTTGCAAAAATAACAAAGTAACCAAGCCGAAAATGGTATCGTTTCTTTATCATGCCGTGCCGGTATTATCCTCATAAACTTGTCGGTGAAACAAGAGGTTATGTCGATTAGGGGATGTTTATACAGGGGGATAGTAAAAGTGATGGTTGTCGAAATTGTTGTCGCCAACAGTGGGGTCAATCGCTTCAAGCGATTGGCCTCAAAAGCTTAAGAGGAAACCAGCCCAGTTGATAAGATGATGCCAAGATCTAGTCTCGATAGGTCAATATGCCCGCCAAGATGAACAGCTGCCAAGAACGAACGGTAGCAATTACAGTTCAAGGTGCATCGCCGGTGATACGACACACTGGTCGACCCATGCGATGCATGGGTAGCGACCTGGTGCGGCTTACCACCGACGCATCGACTGTTGCATCCTGCCAGGCGACACTGACTGAGGAGGGCTCGACATGGTAATGCCAGTAGCGGGGTTGATGATTGGGATGGCATTACGGCCGCGGGTGGCGGAGGGCTGATGAAGCTTCATGCTGGGCTGTTGCTGGTAGGCAGGAGGAATGAAGGCGGGAGATGTTGAGTTGAGAGAGAAGCCAGGAGCAACGGTGTTGGGGTGTTGCGTGGGAGAAGAGTCGGGAGAGTTGCTGGCTAATGAGGAACGCTCAGATGCGCTTGAGATGGAGACCAACTGCGAAAAACAGGTCAGATTGGTGCGCCGACATACACAGCGACAGGATAACTCACGTCAGTCTCGGTCAACAGACCAGGACAGAACTCCATGTCATCTTCAAGGTCGAAGGATCGACTGGTCTCGAACTTGGTTCGGAAGGCTGTGAGGGAGGCAGTCTCGTTGAGTTCCTTCATGCTGCGGACACCGCGGAACTGGCGTTGAGCTTGTTGGGACACAGAAAGACGGGGAGCTCTGCGATTTCGGCCACCATGGTGGTTGTGCGACACGGGGGCGGGGTGCGCTGGGTGGGCGTTGTAATGGTAGCATGCAGACATGATGTAAGTCGCGGTTGTGCGTGCGTGCCGGAGTTGGTGCGGGATTAATTGGAGCGAGTAAACACAAACAAGAAATTGAAAGTGTTTGAGGGAGTCGTCGATTTAGGTAGTCGTGTTAGACAAGATCCAAGAAGTCGAATAATAGTTACTGGAGAAGTGTAGTAGCGGTTTAGTTGTAGAGGAGAGTAGAGTGAGGTTTGTTGGTTGATGTAGATTTTTGGGTGACGGGTGAAGAGAGTTGAATTGTGGGAGAATGGATAGCGAAGCGAGACAAGGTACGAGGGGAGGGGCGGAATGGGAGTGGGAAGGTGACGGGCTCTGATAAGTAAAATAAATGGAAAAATGGAAAGTGGACAGGCAGATGCAGGACGCAGGATACCTTACACCGGGGACAGCGGGCGATGTGAGTCTGTTGGTTGGGGACACTGTGAGCACTGTGAGCCCGCTAGTATCCACAGTGTCCATACTTTACTCCACATGAAGCGCCTGCCGAACCAGGAGATGAGGGTGGGACCTGATTCTGGCAAATCACGCCTTGCAGACGGTGGCCAGGAAGTCTTTGCCACTTTGTTATGATTGGCGTAGTGGAGGGATAGCGTGTGCCACAGTGTAATCTTGGTGGCATGCTGCTAGGCCACCCCTGTCTATCTGGGTAGGGATGTTTGAGGACGGCACAGTTTTCGAAAGAGAGACATACACAGTACGACCAGCGTGTTGCAAGAGCTAGACAGCACACCAATCTGCTAAGGGGCTGAGTTCACGCTACTTGTCCTATTCTAGGTTCACCTGCACACCTGGCGGTATCCGAAACTCAGCGCCTACCCAGCCTGGGTGGAGGCTGTTGCATCCACGCACGACACAAGCCCAGTGTCAAATCGCTGTCGGCCCTCTCGGGGTTCCCCATTCCAACCTTTGTCAAGTGACTTTTTGCTCTCTCAGCTTTGTCCCTGCTGGACCTGGCGCTGGTTCCAAACTTGGATCGTGAGAGAGGCCCTGGAGCCCTGCTAGTCTAGCGTCTGTTCGCTCTTCTTTTCTTTCTGTCAAGCTCAGTCTTGGGGACCAGGGGTGCGCATTGCTCATCAGGTGAGTGACGAAGTGACGGAATCTCTCTACCCACTGCTCACACATTTACCGCACAGTGAGGAGCCAGAGGGACGTAGAGGTAGACGCAGACGCAAACGCAGTCTCAGTCTCAGTCTCACCATCTTGACCACGTGCTCTCCCACTCTGCCACTGCAATTCCCCTGTGCTAGCGCAGGAAACCCCCTGCCCTGCTGCAGCATGCTAATCTTGTCAATTGATTGGATTGCGCGCCAGTTTGTTTGTTGACATGCTGAAATGAAGGAAGGCAAGGGAATTGCGTTTTTCGTCTGCGACGTTGGATGCCCCGCAGCCTTTCATTACTACGGCGCACATATCTGATCTGGTGTATTGGGGCGGTCGAGGCATTGTATCATCAGATACTGGATTTCTGTTTGTCTACAGAGTAACGGGTATCCACGTCCCCCAGGACCAGGCGAAGTGAGGTGAGGTGCAGTCAAGTTCAAGTGCGTGCAGTGCCGAAGAGGCCCCAGTCACCAAACGGGCAGTCAAATCGACCATGACCATCGCGGGACGGGAAGAGCAGGGCAGGGCTTCGAGGCTGGCTACTGGTGAGCGAACGACTGAACGAACGTTCGGGCGATGGACTCTGATGGCGGTGATGGATGGTACCTTACGAGGTAGTGAGCACTAGGCTCAAAGTTCTATCATGGCACTGTGCATGACCGTGTATGGAGCCATTATTGACCACCAGCGCAGAATGAGGGAGGGTTGGCGAGGCCTATGACTGGGCGGCCTCGAGACCCTTCTATGACCCTGTCCTCAATGGTTCTGGACATGGATACGTTGGAAACGTGGCGGGCTGGCCTGCATCTTCACTGAACAGAGAGTCTTTTGCACTGTGCCATTTTGTCATGGCCCCTCCCGTCTGCAGATCGCACGTATCCCTTTCTCGTCTGTTGTTTTGTTGTTGTGTTGTGTCCTGGACAGCCGCCGAATGAGAAGCTGTTGATAATCGACACTGTTTCCCCAAGTCGAACCACTATCAAAACAGTCTCCAGGGTTATCCGGTGGTAAATATCGCCACGAGAGGCAAAATGAAAGAGAACAAGGTCACCATCATTGTCTCTGGCTTCTGGAAGGCCTCTGACGTGTGTGACGTTGATCTGGATTGTTCTCGACTTTAGGGTAGCGTCTTGAGACACAACAGAGCCCAGACCCAAGATCATCTTCAACACCAACCTCGTGTGAAATGAGAGGTTGACAAGTCCAGTTGTGGTAACCTTCAAAACACTGTGGCGTTTGTGCTTGACCTTGAAGGGTAAACTCACCCACACACAACACAGCACAACACAACCCCAGCAAGCCCAGCCCCAAACCCCAACCCACGACTTCTGGCTGCAGCTCCTAACTATATTCTGTATGGCCCTAGTGCACTGTATGTACGGTTAACTCGCCCTGTCCGAATACTGTACTTGGCGAGACACTCCACGCAACCCTCACGCAGGAACTCTTTGTCGGCCACTGCGGTTGCAGCACCTTTGCGGGCGTCTAAATTGAGACGTAGACAACAAAGACCGTTGATAACTGTGGGTATATTATTAACGGTGATTTTGAGCATCGTGTGTTACAGAATCTGAACCGGTAGACACAGCACGATGGTTGACAAGATCGTCGTGAAGCGTGAGCATTGACGATAAGGAAGCCCGGGCATAACAAGTGACGACGGCGGCAAAACATACAACCCAGTAGGGTTGGTTAATTCGATGTTTGGTTATGCATATTACCTATCGTTTCATCATTTTTAGAGGTCGTCTTGCCGCCAGCCTCATCTTATCTTACCAGACGGGTTCTCATCCTTTTCCGTATATGCAGAGACCCTCAACCCTACAGTACGGAGTATGGACCACACCATTTCATTGCCGATGGAAGGTTGCTGGATGGAAGATTGATTATCTTTGGTCCTTGATAAGTGATAACTTCCACTGCCACTGGCTCTTGCGCAATCCAACCTCTCGATCTCGGTTAGATCGTCGTTGGACTTTGATCAAAGCTGGCACCCTGTCGTTACCACCATGCCATGCCCTTCCGCACCGTCCAAGTGTTTCATCAGGCTCTTCTGAGAATCCCTCCAGGGCTCTCTTCTTCTGTGTCATTTGCCAGGCCACCCACCATGCGGGGGATGGGCTGGTCTATTTTGAGCGGGCTGTGAAGGCCTGCTAGCGGAGGTCTAAACCTGCTCTTGCTTGTCTTCCTCATTTTCGGTTGGGAGGGATGTAATGCACGTATACCCTCGGCGTGTAATCTAAAAAAGGTCAGAATGTAAACCCCACTTTTAACCAGGGTTTTTTCAAGATTACCATAAGTAATACTAGTCTTATAGAAGTATCTTTTATCTACATAAAACTGGATAATTTTTATATATAGTAGTATTAAATAAGGTTTTCTAGTAATAAGTAGTAAGAGATTAAAGGGGTTTCTATCTAGGTTATATTAAAGTTCTATTTAGCTTTACCTTATATATAATACTTCTTATAATAAAAATAAAACCTAAATTTAATTAATAATAATACAGTTTATAATATATATAAGTTAAAAGAAAGAGAAATAAAATAAAAGTTAATATAAAATCTTATAAAGGATTTATATTAATATATTAAAAGTAAATAATTAACTTAATATTAGCAATAGGTAATTCTCATTTTATACTCTTATAATATAAAGAGAATATAGTCTTTATATTACTTAAACTGCTATAAAAGTAAAATAATTAGTAATAATTTACTTAAGATAAAGATATCTTTAAGCTAACTAAAGAGTCTTTAATTATCTTACTAGAATATAAGGTAAGCTACTTAATATATTAGAAATAATAATTTAATTTTCTCTTTTTATCTAGCATAAAGTAATTAATTATATTAACTTAATATAAATATTAATATTAAGTCTATTATTAAGCTATAGTAGAGAGAACCTAGTTTTTATTCTATTAGCTACTATATGTAATTGCAGTTTAAACCCTATTATAACCTAGCTTAAATACTGCTAGCACTTAGCTAAGAACCTAATTATATATAGATAAGAACCTAGTTCTAGCCTATCTATATATAGTAAAGATACATTATTAACCTCTACTAAAGGAACTCTTAAAGCATAATATTATTATTTATAATACTATAGATACTACTTTTACAATAACTGTAAAAAAGCTTATTTATTCTCTAATAATGCCTAACTAGCCTAATACATTTCTAAATAGTATAGCTTATATTATTCTATTGCCTAGTTAAACTATACATAATGCAATTTAGTTAAAAGACTTAATAAGTTATATATATTTACTGCTTTTATATCTATATAGCTACTAATATAAGATAGGTTTAATACTTATATAAGCCAGTTAATACCTAGCCCTCTCTCTGATTTTTACTGTTTTTTAATACTACTTATTACCTTATAGAATACAGCTATAGCAGTATTATTACATATTCTTATCTTCCTACCTATCTAAAGAAAATACTACTTAAATATATTTTAGATGCTCTTATTATAAAGGTAGAAGACTTATGCAAGTAACTCTTAACGCTATATATATGCTGTTTAGCTATTACATAAGTATCTTTTTAATATTCTCTTAATCTTATTCTAATACTAGCAGTTAGGCCCGTTTTATCCTTTTACAATTCCAGAAAAGGAGAGCTTATAACTAGCTAGAAGACTCTTATAAGCCAGTTTTTATCTACATCTATATAAGTAATTATATTAATGCAATATACTTATTACTTATATATATATCTAGTCTCATTTAGGTTATTTACCTGCAGTTTATTGCTATAATTAGCATTCATCTTAGTAGAAAATCTATTTCTTTTAGTCTATTTCTTAGGAATATCTAAATAAGAAAGCTATTATTAAAGAATTAATTTATAGTACTAAGCTAGATAATTTTAACCCTTGCTTTATTATAAGGCACTATAATAGTTAGTTAAAGATATATAGTATATTAATTAAGCCTTAATATAAAGCTATTTATATACTAATATAAGCTTACTCTTAATAATATAGGAGAAGACTATAAGCAGGGCTATAGCATACTAGAAGTCTAAGATTATACTAATATAGCTACTTTACTTATTCTAGAAAATCTCTCTTTAATACTATATATTATATAGATTTTAAGAGGTATTTATACTTACTTATAGCTAGCACTAACTAAGACTCTAATATCAATTTAAGATATAATTTTTAATATTATTTACCTTAAAAATAACTAGTCCCTTACCCTAAGTAAGTCTATAAAAGCCCTACTAAGAACTAGGTAAAACCCAGTTAAAAGCTAGGTAAAACCTAGTTAGGACTTAGGTAGAACCTAGGTAGAGACTAGATAGAAACCAGGTTAAAACCAGGTTTTTAGCTAAGTAGAAGGCTAATTAATTATATATATAGCTACACTTTTTCTTACTTTCTATATATAAGAGTTATATTCTTAATTTGCTAGCAAGATATTTAAAAGTATTTATTAGAGTTTAATTAATATAGATAAAATTAAAAGACTTCTTTACTTATAGAGGAAGTTAATATTCTCTAAAGGTAATAGCATCTTTAGTATAATATATAAGTATTCTTAAGAGAAGTTAAAGCTAAACTAAGTATATTACTCTTATAACTCTAATATATCTCTTACTAAACCCTAATAGTATATTTAATATATTACCTAGGATAGTATAAATTATCTTATTATATGCTTCTATTTAAGCTAACTTTAAAGCCTAGTTAATGCTAGTATATTTAAGATTAATATATTATTTTAATGTATTGCTAGGTTAAAAGATTTAGAGTTAATTCTTACTAGATAGTTATTGCAATTCTAATTAAGTATATATTTCTTTCTTATTTATAATAATATAAATACTAATATAAACTTAATAAAGTTACAATTTATACTAGAATCTTTACTAACTCTAAAGACTCTTTAATATACTATAAAGTCTTTAAGATCCTTAATAAATAGTATAAATAATATTAAGAAAAGGGATTTTAGTAGTACTATATAAGCCCTACTAGTAATAGTTTTAAGGCAGTTATTACTAACTAAGATCCTTAATAGCTTTAAGGTAAAATACTAATATAAGTTTTATATAAGACTAATTAATTAATGTTTCTAGGCTTAGTTAAATACTTATAAGAGGTAGATCTTATAGGTTATTTTTAGCAATAGCATGTAAAGCAAATTGTTATTCTTTGCTAAGTTTATTTCTAGTAAGGCATTAAGAAAATCCTGCTATAATACTATCTATTATATAAATTAATAATATTACTTCTCTTAGTAAAGACTATAGTAAAGTATTAATAAATACTAATTAATATTTAAGGTAAGACTAGTATAACCCTATTCTTATACCTACTAAATACTAACTAAACCCTAATATAAACTTAGCTTATTATATAATAAAGATCTATAATTAGGCAAAATATAAAAAGAATAAGATTATTATAATATGCCTTAATTGCTTTCTATCCCCTATTCTAAGAGGCATTTAGGATACTATTTAACCTAATATAAATGTAGTAAAATCTTTACATTTCTATTATTATAGCTTTAGGAAGCATTTATCTTTATTATAAGCAATTTTAGTATAAGTTATATTAAAACCCTTTATAATCTATATTAATTATAGATATTATAGTGCTGCAATTATTAATTAATAGCACTACAAGCTTTAGGAATTAGCAGCAAAATATAATCTTACTTTAAGTTATACTTTATATATAGCCTTATAAAGACTTAATATATAAGCCTCTAATATATTATTTTAATCCCTTTAAAATACTAATAAAATACTAATATAATACTATAATAGTAAAGTAATAAAGGGATTTAAAGTCTCTTATATTATAACTAATTAAGCTAATAGTTAAACTTAGTAATAATAATAATAATCTTTCTTATTTAAGAGATTTATTTAGTATAATATCTTTAAGTATCTCCTAATAGGAGTTAGCATTTATACTAAGTAAAAAGGGTAATATAAGCAATAACTAAAAGTATATAAAGTATATTATATATAATTATAAACTGTATTTAAATAGTATACTAACTAGGTTATAGATAGGGTTTATTAGTATTAGAATAAAATCTATTGCTAAGAAAAAAAGGAAAAGAAAAGGAAAAGAATATAAATTATAACTAGGAAAACTTAAAGCTTAAGCTTAAGCTTATAACTGTAAAGATTAAGTTAGAAAAAGCATAAGTTAAGAAGCTTAAATTAGAGTTAGAATTAAGAACTTAGTAATTAAATAGTATCTTATTTTATTATAATAAAGACATTCTATTAGGCTTAAATTAGGGTTTTATTAGCTTAGGATATAGTAATTTGCTTAAATCTAATAAAATAATAATAGCAATTAATTAGTACTTAGGTAAGGCTAATTAAGTAATTAGTAACCTAGGCAAGCTGTATTTCATGTAAGTCTAAGCTGCCTTTAAGTATAACTTAAAATAGGCTAGAATTAAAGAAAATTAGTATATTATAAAGAACTTAAAAAAGAATAAAAAATACCTTACTTATGTAAGTATATAAGGCTTAATAAGTCTCTTACCTAGTATCTAATAATATTAGTTATATATTAGGAGAGGTTTATATACTAGTTTCTATTAGTATAGGATTAGCTTTTATAAGAGCCTAAAGACTAGTTATAAGATATAATATAGTTAATCTTTAATTAGTCTTTAAAAGGGGATATATAAGTAAAGAGTCTAAGCTATATAAGGGATAAAATATAAGCCCTAGTAATAGTATATAAACATCTAAATAGTATTATAATTAAGGTAGTAGTATATTTTAATTAGTAAGAATATAGAGTAATATTAGGCTTAAGAGAGAATTTAAATAAATATTTAAGAGAGCTTATAAGTACATTTTATCTATATTAGATTAATGCTAAAGCAGGCTAAGAGATAACTCTTTATTAAGTCTAAATAGATCCTAAATTAGTAAAGAAAATAGATTTAAACTTAAGTTAAAGGAGATAGTAATAATCTTACTAGGCTTTTATTAATAAATTATAAAAGTATTCTATTAGGGTTAAGATAGCATTTAAGTAGTATTAAAGCTAGCTTTAGTTAGTATAGAATTGCATAAAAAGGGCAAATAAAGCAGTAATTTAAAATCAGTATTAATAGCATTTTGCTCTAGTAAGACTAAAGATAGCTGTAAATAAAATAGATTTTAAATAAATAATTTATAAAATCCTTAAAGAGTTAATTTTAGAATAAAGTTAGTAATTAAAGAGAAAATATATAAAAAATAAGCTCTAATTAAGTAATATTTAGTTTGCTAAAATGATAGAGTTGTATTAAGATATTATAAGCTTTATAAAGGTGTAAAATAAGACCTTTAGTATTAGTATAATAATGCTAAAGAGATATTAAATTAGTCTTTTAATAGGAATTAAAGTAGATTATACTAATAAAAGATAGATTATTAGTTGCTATTTAAGTTATATAAAGAAGATATTATAGCAGTAAAAAACCTTACTATAATAAAGAATAGGTACTTGCTAAAGTAATATTAAAAAAGTAAAAAATAAAAAATAAAAAAAAGCTTTTTAAGTTTATTATAATATTTATATTTATAAAAAATAACTTACTTAATTATTAGAAGAATTATTAATATAACTCTAAATTAGCTAATTTCTAGATCTTGTAAAATGATTATAATATATAAAATAAGCTTCCTAAATAATATATAAATATTAATATTATTTAATAAAAATCTTTAAAAAAAGAGAAAATAATACTTATATATTAGCTTAAGCTCTATAGCAGTAACATTATTATTATAAATAAGATAATAAAAATATATTATAAAAGAGTACTATATTAATTAAGAGTCAGTCTTCTATTAGCCTTATATTAATCTTATATCAGTCTTCAGTTAGGTTCTTATTAGTATTTAAGAGGGGTTAAAGAGGTATAAGAGTTAAGGTTCAAACTAGGTTTAAACTGGCTTTATACCCAGGAAAAAATTCTGCTTAGTTATCTAATCCTATTTATTTAAGCGCTAAACTGGAATTCTTATCTTAAACCTTTAACCTTTTATTAAAATTCTAGCATTATAAGTTAGGCTTAGGATGTAAGTTTTTAACCTAGCTTTTTGCCTAGTTTCATTGGGGTTTTATCTGCCTTCTACCTAGGTTTTTATCTAGCTTTTAACTTACTTTTATAGCAGTTTAAAATAGAATAAGAATTATATTCTAGATAGCTTCTATTAGGAATATATATAGGTTTAGTAATCCTTATATAACGCTAATAAAAGCCCTATTAAACCTTAATAAAACCTACTTTCTATGCTAATATAAGCTTAATGCTAACCTCTTCTTACTCTAGTTTACCTTTCTTTTATTTTAGTATAATTATATTAAGTAATATCCTTTTAGCTAAAAGTTAAATAAGTTATAACCTATATCTAATTATCCTTTTATATATATTTCTTTCTTAATTTTACCTAGTTATAACCTAGTTATAATCCTATTCTAACTCTCTTTTAAATTAAAAATAAAAAACCTTTTATTAAGTATAATATTAGTAAAAGATTCTATTATTATACTAATAAAAATAAGGAAATATATCCTATTACTATAAGTTTTTACTTAGCTTAAATCTAGCTTAAACCTATTTAAAACCTAAATCTAATCTAGTTTAGAAGCTATTTAAAGGCAGCTTAATAGCTAACTACTACTATAGTTATTTTAAGTATTTAATTTATATTAATCTAACTCTAAGTAGTAATAGAACTAATAGTAGTATACCCTCTATTACTATTAAAATAAATCTTATTAATAAGTAATATATAATCTAATTAAAACCTAGTTAAAATCTAAATCTAACTTAAATAGAATTTATTTACTAGAGTTATATAAACTATATTAGTATTATTAAAAACTATAATGCTAACCTTAATACTTCTTTTAGTTTTTTACCTTCTATTACTTTTACTATTAATATTAATTTAGCTAAAAAGAAATATCTTTCTCTTAAGTAACTTATAAGAAACCTTACTTTAGTCTATTCTAAAGCCTATAAGATTCTCTTCTTAAAGCCTAATAAAACTAAGAAGAAAGCCCCTTTTCTAGTTTATAAATAGCCTTTATATATTAAGGGAAATTACCTTAATAAGGTTAATTAGATTTAAGCTAAGCTTAAAGTAAATATATCTAGAGCTACTTATAGTACTTGCAAATTGCATATTAAAGGCTAAAAGATTTAAACTAGAAAGCTAAAAACTAGTATATTAAAACCCTAATATAACTTATTTTAATTACTAATATATTATATTTAGCATCTTGCTATAATAGAACTGCAAGTAACTGTTTTCTTATCTAGTACTTTAATTACTACCTTTCTAGTATTTATAATAAAAAGGTTCTTAAAGATTGCTTTAATGCTATACTAATTGGTATCCTAAGTGATAAGGAATCTAATAGTAAAGATCTTAAAAACCCTAAGGAAACCCTTAAGGAACTTAAGCAGGAACTTAAGCAGGAACTTAAGCAGGAACCTAAGAAGTAAATCCTTTAAAACGCTAATAGAAGGTTAATTTAAGCCTAGTTAGAACCCAGTTTAAAGATCATTAGAAGGCAGATAGAAGGCTAATAGAAGGTTTATATTATATTATAAAATTCCTCTCTTTTTTTGCTATTTACTAGGTATTTTCTAGCATTAGGAGATATATACCTAGGGTTTATTTTACTATTATAAGAGGGCTAAATAAGGCAAATATAATCCTAATAATACCTTTATGCAACCTGTATAATTCCGTGACTTATATAGTATATGACTAGGGTGCTTCGCTGAGCTAGTGGGGGTGGATTTTACAATGTAACCTATTTTAGATTACATTCCGAGCTACCACGCGGGATGTAATGTGATGTGATGTGATGCTTGGTTTGGAGGCTTCGCCTACGCCGATCACTTCAACAGACGTGGGTGGGTGGTCCCTTGATTGAATTCCTGTTCCTGGAGAAAGGGTCCAAGTCCCATCCCGAAAAGAATTCGAGGCACTCGACCGAATGCGTGATGCTTTGCAGCTTCGAGTGCCCTAGCGCAAAGTCTACGGTAATCTAGACGAGTCACAACAAACAGAGCAGTAAACAACCGTAAAGTCAAAATTGACAGTCCAAACTCTCTGTGAGCGGGGGAGATTGGCTGAACCATAGCATACGTACCCTGAAGGGTCCTGGAGACAGAAGACGATGCCGCATCTGTGCCCTGGCAGAATCCTTGCACAGTGTGAATCCATCTGTACTTACCCAGATTATTGGCATTCATCAGAGTCACCTTTCACTGAATCAGGTGAATCAATAGATTCAGAGAGAATAATAGACAGACATTTTGACGTAAAGGGAAAAGTCAACAAATGCTACATTTCTCAAAAGCATTGTTGGAAGCCGCTTGTCTCTCCCTAACTGCCTAGCTCTCCTCCTCGTCTGCCCACATTGACGCAATCAGCCATCCGTCTATCCCTAGTCGCACGACCCATTCCTCGGGCTAACAATCTCAACAATCGATAGTAGCCCGCATGCATCTAATCATTCAATTAATTGATGGTCAACATGTCTGTCTATCACGGGTGTCAACCCCTTCAACATCATGAGACAAGGCGATTATATGATGCATACGGCGTGCCATATGTTATCCTATAGCCCATATTCCCATCGCCACACCGCTAGTTCTCACAGACGATGAATGGCCTGTTTCTATCTCGTCGGCTAAGGCGCTTTTCTTCGGCGGGTGACTTGATGTCTCACTTTGCGGAGAAACAAAGGAACTCTCTTCTCTGAAAGCCCGAGCTCTCAGCCCAGACCGCGCCACCCCTTGCTTCAAATGCGAGTCTGTTGAGGGATGTGGGCAAAAGGTGTATGTATAAGGAAGCTAGCTAGGGCCCAGTGGGCAGGCTATATACAGAGGGATATATGGGCCTTAGGCATATATATCTTAATACTACCCTATAGCCTAACCTATAGGTAAAGTAAAGCTATCTTATTATATATTATAGCTTATTATAGCTTTGTTGAATCACTGTTGATACTACTGTTTATTGCCTTAGCATTAGTTATCATTTCATGGGGCATATGCTTAGTTAGGTAAATTCTATTTAATTAACTATAGCTTCATTTTGCCTGCTAAAGGACTCTTTAACTTTCAGTTGTAAACTCTTTCTTAAATTTTTTTTATCTTATATAATTAACTTTATATAATTTTCTAGATAATTCTATTATATATAAACTCTAAATGCTACTTATAAAAAGCCTACTTAAAGGTTAATATAAATTATAGTTATAAGATTAATAATAGTTATAATTTATAAATTATATTTACTTCTTAAGTTAATAATCTAATTATTTATTATTAGATTTAAGATATTAGTATATTATTACTTAATTCTTAAAAATAGTATTTTAATTTAATATTACTTTTAAATAGAGTTAGAATTAAGGTTTAAGTAGTAGAGTATCTTATATTTAAAGATAATTAAATTAAGTAACTAGATATCTATTTAATAATTATAAGTAACTGTAAATACTTTCCTTATTAGCTTTTATATTTAGGTCTTAGTGCTAAAGGTTATACCTTTAATAAGCTTTATTGAATTACTGTTAATACTACTGTTTATTGCCTTGGCATTAGTTATTATTTTATAGGGCAAATATGCTTAATTAGGCAAATTCTATTTAATTAATTACAGCTTCATTTTACCTGCTAAAGGACTCTTTAACTTTTAGGTATAAACTCTTTCTTATATATAGAATTTTTTTTATTCTATATAATTAACTTTATAGAATTTTCTAGGCAATTATATTACATATAAACTCTAAATGCTACTTATAATAGAAGCTTACTTATAGGTTATTGCAGATATATCCTGTAAGTATAGTAATGCTTTAGATCTAGAAGCTATACTTATTCCTTAACTTATAAGGATATAGGTCCTCTATGCCTAGAGTGCTTAGCTACTATACCTCCCTGTTAAGCTACCTTATGTAATAGGAGCTCCTAGTTAAGCAGTAGAGGAGCTTACACTTAAAGATAACTAGCTAAAGTAACTAGTTATCTATCTACTAACTATAGCTAATAGCTAATACCTGCCTAGCTTCCCTTTATATCCTAAATTTAGCTCTAGGAGTTAAATTGATTTAAAGGAAAGTAATATTATTACTATTAATTAGTTAGTTATTATAATAGCTAGTAGGGATAAGCTGCAGGTATTATTAATTAACCTCTACTGGTTGCGCGTTAAGTAAGTTTAACATTTTAATTATAATTAAGGTTAGCGTTATTAATCTTATATAGTTAGGGTAGAGAACTTGCATCTGATGGAGGCTTGGTTGGTTTCTTGATGATTTGTTAAGATAACTTTAAGGATAGATTAGGAAAGGTTAAAGTTGTAGAGGAGTTATAGACCCTATTAGTTAAGCTTTTTATAGCTCTTTAGCTAGTTAGGTAATATATTTATTATAATTAGAGTTGCTTAAAATGCTATAGCCTAAAGGTAACTTTATTAATTAAGTTTATTAAGATTTTAGTCTAGCTAGAGACTTTATAGTTAATACTTTTATAGCTATTATTAAAATACCTAGGTCCTATTTATTAGTCATTACTGGGTTAAGGCTATAAAAAAAAAATACCTTTAATAAGGTTTATAATCTTCTTATTATTAATTTCTAAATTATAGTTAAGTAGAAGTAATATTTATATATTTAATTAATTCTTTATTAAATTACTATTAATACTACTATTTATTGCCTTAGCATTAGTTATTATTTTATAAGGCAAATATAATTAGTTAAGTAAATTCTATTTAATTAACTACAGCTTTATTTTACCTGCTAAAGGACTCTTTAACTTTTAGGTATAAACTCTTTCTTATATATAGAATTTTTTTTATCTTATATAATTAACTTTATAGAATTTTCTAGGTAATTCTATTATATATAAACTCTAAATGCTACCTATAATATAGAAGCCTACTTATAGATTAGTAGCAACTATACCTATAAGTATAATAATGCTAGAGATCTAGAGGCTATACTTAGTCTTTAGCCTGCTAAGGTATAGATCTGTTATATCTAGGATACTTAGCCTCTATACCTCCCTATTAAGCTACCTTCTATAGCAGAAGCTCCCAGTTAAGCAGCAAAGGAGCTTGCACTTAAAGATAACTAGCTTTTATAACTGGTTATCTATCTGCTAATTATAGCTAATTGCTAATAACTGACTGGCTTCCCTTTTTATCCTAATTCTTGCCCCTTAGCATATATTTATCTGTAGAGCAATGATATTGCTATTATGGATGTTTTAGGGGTAGTTGTAGCCAGTTGGGATAGGCTGCAGGCGTAGTCGATTGATGCCTACCGGTTGCGCGTTAAGCGAGTTTAACATCTTGACTACAATTGAGGTTAGCGTTGTTGATCTTATGGAGTAGTCAGGGTAGAGAACTTGCATCTGACAGAGGCTTGGTTGGTTTCTTGACAGTTCTGTAATTGTTAAGATAAGTATCTTTAAGGATGGATAGATTAGGAAAGGTTAAAGTTGTAGGGGAGTTGCAGATCCTATCAGTTAGGCTTTTTAAAGCTCTTTAGCTAGTTAGGTAATGTATTTATTATAATTAGAGTTGCTTAAGATGCTGCAGCCTAAAGGTAACCTTATTAATTAAGTTTATTAAGACTTCAGTCTAGCTAGAGACTTTATTATTAATACTTCTATGGCTTATTGGAATACCCAGGTCCCATTTATTGGTCATTACTAGGTCAAAGCTATAAAATATTTAATTAATTAATAGTTATTAATTAATAGTTATTTAAGTTTAATATCTTAACTGTAATTAAGGTTAATATTATTAATTAAATAAAGTAGTTAAAGTAAAGAACTTATAGATAATATAGACTTAGTTAGTTTCTTAATAATTTTATAATTATTAAAATAAGTATCCCAAGTGTTGATTAGCTGTGTTTACCCTCAATTTGTGTTCCCCATACTGCACTGCGTTGCCTTGCGACCTGATCCAATCTTTTTTTATGCTCGTGGATTGAGGCCACTTGTTCAGTTGGATCATAAGGTTCAAGGCAGCAGCGCCGTATGACCTTGAGACTTGATTTTAAGGTTATTGTGTTTTTTGGCGTAGTGTATAACGCCTTGTATTGTGATATGCTGAAAATAAGCATTATATTGTGTTCTCTCATTATATGAGACCCTATTGGCTATACCTCGCGTATTGCTGCAGAGACATTTTAACTTTTCAATTTTTAATAGCTTAAAAGAATAAAATTGCTAAAAGAGGGCTTTTTCTATATATATAGTAGTTAATTGTAAGGGCTTATAACCTATTAAGGGATGTGGGTAAAAGGTATATGTATAAGGAAGCTAGCTAGGGCCTAGTAGGCAGGCTATATATAGAGGGATGTGTGGGCCTCAGGCATATACATCTCAACAGAGTTACCCCGCGCGCCACACTTTGCGGAGAAACGGCGACGTCAGTCCCGGCCGAAAGCCTCAGCTCTGACTCGTCCTTTGCTTCAACCACAAGAATTGACTTCCTCAACATCACGATATACAAACCATGCATTTTAAAACAGAGCCGACAAGCTTTTCATTGTAATTAATAAGTTAAGTATGTAATATTTTCCATAAACTAAAGTCCAAACTGGTGTAATTGGTAACACAGCCAGCGGTCACTCGCTTCCAGCGGGCCCTTCGGGAGGGGGGAGGTGGCAGATCCAGGTTCGATTCCTGGGATTGGAATACACATACCTAACTCTTTTTTCTTGCTATTTTTTTTTAAAACTCATGTACAAACACCAGCAGTAACTGTCAACAACCTGCGTTTGCCAAACATTCTCTCATATAAATGTAATATAGCGTACTAAGTATATAAGAAGGTGCTGGTAGCTGAAATCACAACTGCAGTCCGCAGAATCACGATTGCAAAATGTAGATGTCGAGTCTGGTAGGGAATAGAAAATCCGACCAGGAATGACCACCCAGGCCCCGGTGTCGGGGGAGATGGATGACCGCCAGAAACTAAGTCACTCAAACATAAGGTAGGAACTTGATGAGATCCCGTATTCTCCCCCAGGTATGGTCGTATGAGTTACTGTTTGGGGTCTTCACTTGTACGGTAGATGACGATAATATGTTATTTCACGATCAAGACTGAAGCCTGGTGAGTGACCGAACCGCAAGAGAGCTCTAGATCCCGTCGCTATAAACATCATACGAGAAGAAGAAATTATTGATCCAGGTTTACATAATTCTGGTTAAACTTTATCTTGGGTCCAAGATCACGAGATATAGAACCTAAAAGAAGAGACTGGCTTCGTTGAGACACTGTGTATATTGGCTTTTTAGATCATGAGAGTATATCCTGAGCCATGATGAGCCTCGGCCTAGAACTTAAAGTAAACTCCACGAGGAGACCGAAGCTATCAAGGCATGCACCCGTAAGCCCTCAACATTTCTCTTAGACAAGACTCTTACTTTCATCATTAACAGTCCACAATGCATCAGCTGATCTAGCACTGTCTCACCATGACCTCCGAGACTTGAAGTGGATCACCGAAGAGATTACCATGGAAGATCGAGGACATGTATGATTCGGACTCTTCAGCCACGGCTCATGTTCCCTATAGGTGATGTAGCTCGAAAAGGCCGTGATATGTGCTGCAATTATTTTATGGCTCAGGTCTTCAGAGACTGCCTTTACATACCTCTGGTGTAAGCTGCTAATGCCAATTGGGAGTGCCCATTTGATCTTCGTCCTAGCTTAGGGACATGTTCGTAATAGAGGACTGGCTGGTAGTGGAGTTTTCTAACACAGCTCGCGACCAACATTATAGACCAAGGGTTTAGCGAATATTGAGAAGGCTATATGAAGTTCAAGTCGCTAGCAATGCCTACTAAATGGAAGCTGGACACACTGTTCGCGTTCAATAAGATACCGATAGCAGCTCTAGCACCAAGCCTTGGCAATACAAGGATGTGAATTCAAGACGAGAGCCTGAAAAAGATATCGGTGTCCGTATTAGTAGTCTCCAGCTAGCCAGGCCAATGAAACTTACATATATGTCCACGATTTATAAGGAAGTTGTCCAAAGACGAGATGACACCTTTTTATATATATATATATATATATATTTAAAAAAAAGGCCAAAGTGTTTCGATAAGTATCATATGATATGCGCAGAAGGTTTTCCTCTGTACGAACAGCTAGTTGCATTGGTGTCTTATATCTGGAAACCATTGCTCACTCTCCGTTTCGCCCAAGAGGACATGGAGATAACCATGTTTCCTTTGAGGCCGTGTCTTAGAAGGTCTAACGATTATAAGTATTTCGGCATGTACTTTTGCAGCCCTCCAGTAATCACTGAAAAGTCTATATCTACGGGTAGGCCCTACAATAATGCTTAGAATACCCATATGACGAAGTCAACTTCTATTATGGAAAGTCTACTACAAGTGGATACAAATGCCACTATTGAAGACGACCGAGCATCTTAAGAACTGTATGCATCGCAATTACTCCTTGTGATACGAACTCAGACACTAAGTCCCAACTGAACATAGATTTGCCTTGGCCCTATGTGGCATGAGAACGGAGAGAGGAGTTTGTAGTTGAGTATTGTATTTAGACAGTTGACGAGAGCACTTGATACTCCATAAAGACTTGAACTTGAGTCTTCTAAATGAAGCATCTTTTATCACATTTGTCCTTGAATTACTGTTCTGGTTCTTGAAACCTTTTATGTAAAGGTCACATGGTAATGTGTTGCAAATCTCTCTAGAATTGTCATAATTTCAACTCTTATTGTAAATAGAGAATGAGAATGGAGTCTGTTGCTATGGTAGTTCCTAAGAAACCCTGGTTCTCATACTCTAGAGTAATTTCAAATAAAAATATCTACTCAAAGCAGAAAGAATATAGTAACAACACGCATTTATGATTGCCTCACGATGAGGGAACACTCACTTGTGTATATAACAAAGCACTACATAGCCAACCATAGGTGGGCAGAGTACAAGGATCTGAGAAAAGCAGTGGAATTAAAGATCAACAGACGCGTAGTATTCTAGTAGGTGGACTATATTCGATTGTGTGTCATGCCTGATTCGTTTCAAAAGTTCCTCATTAGTGGCTATTGCTATGAGTCAGATTTGAGAACATGATCCGTCATCATGTACAGTTTGGAATCATTTCTCTTGGCCCCACGCACTTTGTTTCCGCAAGTTCACATCGAACTGTCTCATATCGTTGGAATCAAAATTTCAAAAGAAGCATGACTTACAGGTATCGGTCCGATCGCGGCTCAAGATCATCACTTTCGCCTATATGCAGGAACTTGAAGCATGACTTTGGAGTTTTTATTGAGGATGACGGATTAGACCAGCTTTTGACAGCTTGGCAATGTATATATCATGAAGGAATAAGTCTGGTGCGTTGCTTTTTGATAGATTTGTTCTATATGGCAATGAAGACAGGCGTTGATTGTGGTTCTGCTGGCCGGTCTTCATCATAACGGGACAGAAACTCATCGATTGCCGCTACACTATATTCGACTATACGTCGGTACAGACTTTATCTCAATAATAAATCAAATAAGTAGAATAACTATCATCATAGATTCGATGACAGATACTGAATGGAACCTAATCCATATGAGTCTTGCTCCGAGGCTCGGGCCTAAGACACGGGAGCAGAGCGGGTTTAAATTGTCCGGACTTCCCGCCTCCACCATGAGTCGGACTTTTCTCTTGCCCACTGCATCAACCTAACGACTTACACAATCTGAGATACATCACATTAAAATGGATGTGATAAATTCTGGGCAGAGCCCTTCACTGGGATACATTCTGCTCATTGTCACTTCGGCCATATTGCCTATTCTTCTGCTCTTCATTCTCATCCGCAGACCTGTTGGCGGATCTGCATCCCAAACATTGCCTTTGCCAGCTGATGATGAAATTGTTCGCCTTCGAGTATACCCGGTCAAATCATGCCGCGGCTTTGATGTCAATTCAGCGCAGCTTCTACGAACCGGGTTAGACTTGGACCGTAACTGGATGTTTGTCACGGCCGATAAGCATGAATTCATCACGATCAGGGCAAATTCAAACATGACTCTTATCATAACAGCTTGGGACGCCGATACCGACACACTCACAATTTCTCTTAATGAACACAAGATTGAAATCCCCGCTCACCCTACGACTCAATGGCTTGAGAACAACACTGAGCTCAACAAGGCGACTATCTGGGGCGAGCAAACCGATGCATGGGAATACACCGAGAGTCTGACCAAACCCATCTCGGATTTCCTAAACATGGACGTTCGCCTGATGTACAAGGGCCCTACACCGCGAGTTCTACGTGGAAGCGGAGCTCCTCACCGTCTTGGGCGTACGGAGGCAACCAAGTTTGCCGATATGATGCCTGTGCTGGTAAGTTACATAACCTGGAACCTGACATATGACTCAGGCGGTTTACTAATGCCTAACTCGACAGGTTGCCTCTATGGCGAGCATGAATGAACTTAACGAGCGTCTCACTCAAGCTGGCGAGGATAAGATTGAGATTGATCGGTTCCGCCCTAACGTCATCATCCGAGGAAGCGTACCCTGGGTTGAGGATGGATGGAAAACTCTTCAAATTGGCGAGGGCGAGCACCGTCTCGACCTTGATGTTGTGTGCCGATGCCTACGATGCCAGGTACCAAATGTTCACCCGATTACTGCTGACAAACATCCGCGTCAGCCTTGGAACCAGCTGATGAAGTATCGACGAATCGACTCTGGACTGAAGTTCAAGCCGAGCTTTGGCATGCTTTGTGCACCGAGCGATGAGGAACACATCGAGGTTGGCATGAAATTCCAGGTCACGGCCATGACGAATGATCACTTCTTCATTAGTCCAATGAAGTAAAATGAGTTGTTGGAAAGTGTTTGGGGCAGTTGCGTGGCTTCTGTATGTGCTATGGTAACATGTACAAACCGCTAAGGATAACGAAAATGAAAACGATAATAAGACCATGTTTAGGTAATGGTTCACATGTATTGTACGCTGTTCAATTTCTGGACACATGGATAGGCACACTAGCTGACTGTACTGTGTTCTCCTCTTTTAAGTGGCAGTGCTGGATCAGCCTAGCCAGGACAAGATCAAAAGCTTTCATAAAAAGTCAGATCGATTTCAAGGGTTGAGTCTATCATAACTAGCTCGAGCATGCCTGGACCAGTATATAAGTTTATAAAAGAGGCTGATTTGAGAATCTGGGATGAATTTCTAAAGGGAAGACGAGCGCGGACCTTGATTTTAGTGCTACCAAGGCTACCATTCACCTTTCCTTTTCACATTTCGGTTGTCTGGTAGTTCTCTTTGACTTGATAAGACTAGACTCTTAATTGGACTAATGGGTTTTGATAGAGGCCTCCTGACTTTGAGGATGGTTCCATTTCCAGGATGTTTGTTCACAAATCAAGTGTATGGTTGTTGAACGATCACATCCTTCACCCACTTGGCATGTTAGCCGGAACACACCATCAACCATACACAGCCTTGCAAAGACACTAGTGCTATGCCTTGCTGGCATCAAGTTAAGTAGCTGATAGATGAGATTTGTTGGTGTACGAAGAATTTCAAACATGATTACGCCGTTGCACCCGTCTCTTGGATCCGGTCAAGACTTACCAGGCTTGAAAGGGACACTCATACTTTAGTGTGATAGCAAGTCAAGTCAAGTCAAGGATATTCTGATCGTGAAGCAAGGCACAGAGACTGTTTAGGTATTGTTTAGGTATGACAGGTGCTGTATCACGATTTGTTTGAAGGATCGACCTAGACTTGAACCCAGTCATGCGACGCTTTGCTCACAACAGCATTGATTGATACTTAAAGCTTATGACGCCTCAGCGAGACATATCAAGCCAACACACTGAAAAATCCCATTTAACTTTAGCTTTTAGAAGGCAATATGCGCATAGCCTCAATAAAGATAAGTCTCCCAATTAAAATCAGAATAATATGCTTTTATGATGACTCAATCAGTAACCTTATTAGCAGCTGCTAGGGTATAAGAAGCTATCTTAAATCTAATCTCTTATGACTAGAGCAGAAGAAATTCTCACAAAAAACCACAAAAACCACAAAACCACAAAAATGCCACTTCCGAGCGGAAGGATTGCTTTTCGGCCACTGGCCAACAGCCTCCAACTACAACGGAATTACGAGGATGGCCTTTTCCAGACCTGTCAGTTATAGACTGCAGGTTCCTCTGGATGTTCGTTGAGGACCTCTTTGAGAGGTTTGACGAGCATCTTGTCCCTTCCAAGATACCAAACAGTAGGAAGGGCGATCTCACAAGGCTCGGACTGGTGATCTTTGGCTGCCGCCGTCTTGCCTACGGGTTCGACAGACGCTCTGAGGAATGGGCATTCCTCGAAGACCAAAGGGAGCAGTTGGAAGAGCTAGTCCAGAGGGTTGAAGACCAAAGAGAAGGTCCCTCTGACAGAACCTTCTTGACGAGCTTGAGAAGCAGCGAGCTGTGGCTGCAAAGCTTGCTCATCGAGTACACAACAGTGCGGAGAAATAAGTAAATCTAGCTTTGAGGATGAGCAGATAGACTTCAATACAAAAGCTTAATCTCCCAGACGTGGCCACTGACGAAGTCACACGTGGCATGAATAAACACAGTCAAAATCACATTAAGTTCCCTCGAAGAGGGGCTCACAACAGCATCCGTGTTGATTTCTCTGATGCAGTCGTACAGCTTCTCGTGTAGATAGAGCAAGCAAGGTCTCAGAACATACAAAGACAAACATCACATCTAGTTGGTCTTTTGGCCCTGCCACATGATGCCAGAATGTGGACAGTGCTGGGCGGAGTGATATGCCCCCATGCTCATGGGGAGCGCAAACATGCTCATTGAGCTACAAGAATGATCCTTTCAGATCGGTTGACGCTATGATTCAAGCGCATATTTGCCAAGTTATATTACCCAAAGTGTCGGGAATCACGGCTCGGGGAGTTCTAATTCCGTGTTAGTCGTTGTTGATACACGAACAAAGAGTGGAAAAACTGTGGCTTGGTCATGGAGGCAATGAAACATGTCCAAAACAGTCCCTACTCACAGGCCTAGCTCACTGTTCCACTGCTAGGTAGTCACAAGGCTGTAACATTTGTGATTTTGTGTAACTGGGCAGGCAGGCTGATTCACTAAGTCCTGACTGATTGGTGTGGCAATACCAATTGTGCTAGGCGCTTCGCGGGGCTTTTTAAGCGGCACGTTGGCCCAGCTTACTTTACTGAGAGATCCAATGCACAGCCCACCCACCAGCTTTCAAAGCTTCCTCCCAATCAATCAATCAGACATTACAACCTACTTACTTTCATTGCTTTTAAATCTCTCAACCTTCCTGTCAACTTTCACCACTATCGCGCATCGAGGCAGAAGTTTACCAGTCAGCAAATTTATTCACAATGTTGGGGGAAGATCTCGTCATTTATTATAATGACTCCATCGACTCAGATAACCTGGCCGCGGCTATGGCCTTGTACAAGGCCACACACTGGAAGCCCAACGTCCGCGTTATTTGGATTCTAGAGCCCCGTCAAGTTTGTTTTGGATTATCCATGACCATGGATCAGATCACCAGATGCAAGGAATTGATAAAACAGCATTTTCCGTCCGTCGAGAATCCTTTCAAGACCCTTTTGAACGGAGATATCAAGCAGCAGGATGTTGATAATATCAAAGATCTGACAAAAGATGATCGCAAGATTGTAAGCTTCCTCCTCAGAATCAGATACTTTAGACAAATCTGACCACGATAATAGCTCGAGATGGCAGTGAAGCCCAAGTATGGCTCAATCGACGACGCTACCTTGCATGCACAACTCAGTGCACTAGACCTGGCAACTTGTCTTTCCGAGTGGTCTAATGTTAACCCAGTCGAAATCCTTGTGGACTACGAGACTCTGAAACATATCGAGAACCCAGTGAATCTGCACATGCATCACCATGAAGAGCTTGTCAACCGGACTGAAAGTGAGCTGAAGGACTACTACGACATCCTGAAGAAAGTGTTACATCCTGGTCGTCGAACCGATAACCTGCGGGGTTGGTATTACAAGTGTATCGGGAATCTCGAGCGTCGTAAAACGCTCTCAAGCATTACTGTGGAAGGACTTGTCTTGGACAACATTTTGAATCGGATCCAGAACGCGGGAAGCGTTCATTTCTTTGGAGGTTCTTCGTTGAGAATCCTACAACAGTTCCTCGATAGAGGTGTAGCCAGCAAGATCAAGTGTCACTTGCAAGTGGTAAGTCTGATCCATGATCCATATTACTCATTGACAAGATACTTATGGTGATAGGGTTCCTGCGACATGTCAGTCAATCTCTTCTCCAACCAGTTCAACATCGCCCTCAACCAACAAGCAGCCAAGATTGTTCTCAGCCGATCTGCAGAATTTGCGGAGTTCACCGTCGTGCCTTCACATACAGCGCAAAGTATAAAATATTCAGCCCTAGGTCTGAAGAAATATGGAGGCCACTGTATCGAGAAGCGAATCCTGGGCTTCAACTGCCACGAAGATCCCATCAAGATCGTCACAAATCAAGTTTCACTTGAGCAAAACTACCCTGACAAAACCTACTCCATGCCAGACTTGACATCGTTTTTGTGTGCACTTGTTCCAGATCACACGGGCCCCAAGATAGGGTATATTGAGGTCGACGAACAGGAGGGCGGTACACTTCTTTTCAAAAAGTCTGACAAGGGTATCCGTATGCTTGATCTGGAAGGTGTTCAGGAGTTCAATGAGGAAAAGATCGTTGAGATTTTCGGTTCATTATCACAAGACAAAGTGGTGCTGTGACAGAGACAACTTTTGATACCCAAAGGCGAGTTGGAAGTCAGATAGTACTTTTAATAGCTTCTTGATGCACAAGAACATAATCTCAATTAATAAAGAGAAATGTTAGACTTCTTAACAACCCCGAGAGCAGGATGAGTGAAGTTATCCAAGTTATCCCGGCTACAATGGCCTGCCAGTATGACTCAACTTGTTTGGACTCCAACGATAGTGAAGGTAACAGTATAAATAGGACGGAAATGCCAAATTCACCTGTATCTCATACAAGACCAGTTTCTATCTCAGTTAGTAAATTACCAGTTAAAGAACAGGCGCTTCAAGGGCAAATTTTATTGGGTACGGAGTAGGTCGTTTATTAATTTCGCCAATCAGCCACAAGACGGGACCCTTCCGTGTGGCGTCGTTGCCAGCCTTGCGAGCCCCCTCTCCAAGTTGACTATTTCAACGAAACCTCAACAGCTTCGGCTGTCAAATCCGCCTCCTAAAAGTCTACTCTTTCCTGCGGAATCGGTACCTAACAGTCTATCAGAAGATATGTCAGCCAATTATTGGCACTCGACACAATGTCGCTTCTGGAGCTTCACCAAGGAGCAGCTCGTGACAATGCGACAGAAGCTTGAAGAGGACAATGCCGAATTGGTGCGAATGTTTCCGCTTCCGCAGCAGCGCCATCTGTACATATATTTTAATCAACGTGCGTGGACACCTCTATACCACGAGAGAACTGAAAGGCTGACTCAAGGGACGCGCAGAACTGATACGGCTGGCGAAGCGATTAACGATCCGACAACAATCCATGGCCACGGCGCAGGTCTACATGAAGCGATTCTACTCCAAAGTCGAGATTCGTCGCACGAACCCATACCTCGTCATAGCGACCGCGATATACTTAGCCTGCAAAATAGAAGAGTCTCCTCAACACATTCGACTCATCGTGACAGAGGCGCGACAGATGTGGGGAGATCTCGTGGCCATCGACACGTCCAAGCTGGGCGAGTGTGAGTTCTTCATGATAAGCGAGATGCGATCACAGTTGATTGTATTCCAACCGTATCGAACGATCACAGCCTTGCGAAATGAGTTATCGTTGGTGGACGACGAAGTGCAACTGGCTCGCTCGGTCATCAACGACCACTTCATGACGGACCTTCCGCTCCTGTACCCTCCACATATTACCGCTATGGTTGCCATTCTACTGGCCTTGGTGTTGAGGCCTAATAATTCCGGTCCTGGCCAGAACACTTCAGGGGCGGCCGCCGCAGCAGGACTGGCAGCCGCTCAACAGGCGCTGATGCGAGCACAGGGCCAACAAGCACAAGGCGGAATGCCCGAGCCCGCTGCTGCAGAGCCTAAGGAGAAGCGGCAACAAGATCGGGTGTCGCGGATGCAAAAGTTTGCGAAATGGCTGGTCGACAGCAACGTGGAGATTGCATCCATGGTGGATGCTACTCAGGAGATAATATCATTTTATGAATGTTATGAACATTACAACGACAAGCTCACTCGCGAACAGATCAACAGGTTTGTTAAGGCAAGAGGCTTAGATAAGTGATTCAGTTATGAGAAATGAGACATGAAGCATGGTATATGCGGGTTAAGCATTGAGGAGCATTGACTGGGAGTTTCAGGCGTTATTGTTTATTGTTATTAGACATTCATACATCTTGGTATTGTATGAAGCTCCAGGCTGGCTGGCTGTATAGTACTAGTACTAGAACTTTAACTTTACCTTTCTATTGTATGAACCTGATGGCTTAATGACAGCGAAGATTCCGTGCAGGAAATCAAATACGGTGACACCCTCCGTAGATTTTCATTGAACTGCGAAGCATCGGGTATTCTATCATATTCTGCGTACCATCTCAGATATGCAGGTGTGTATTCCAATGATTTGTCGGACCGCATGCCTGGAACTGTCTTTGAGAGTCACCCAATTATGAGATAAGAAACCTGTGAACCTCCGATAAGAATTTTTTCTTAGGGCACTCTGTTATTAGACCGAAACCATTAACCCACTGGTTGAACATGTCTTTCACTTACCCAGCCCGTAGATCATGTGAATATTTGCAACATGAAAAGAATTCCTTCGAGATGAGGAGCCAGGAGTTTATGCCGAGACAGAGCGAGGATGTTGGCAGCTAAAGACAGCAAAAGAATAGCTCAGCGGGTCCTTCCGGGGCACTAAGCATAATACAGTGCCTCTGATTGATCGCCAGGCTTCAAAGCAGTGCCCAACAGCGGGCAGGACGGCTGTTGATAGCCACCCCGGGCCATGACGGACGGGGCTAAGCTCCACTGTAGCATTTGGTATTTGGTTATGGTACGGAGTACAGGCCCTGGATTTTTGAGCAAGCCCAGCCCAGCCCAGAGCAGCAAAACGTTAACCCGGTTTGGGGGGTTTCATTCAGCTACCAACGTCATAGCTCGTTAATTGGTATTGGCATTCAACACCATCTTTTCCTTTCCGACCCGAATCCTTCCTACGATAGTTTAGCCATGAACTTCCGGTAACCCGATAATACCTCCCTCGAAGTCGCCGTACCTCGATTTTATCTCCATAGCGACGCTCTCCTGCAGCGCAGGGCTTTCTGCGCCTGTTGCGCCCGACGTACCTGAAATCTTGCCAGAACGAGATATGCCACCATTGCAGTTACAACTGTCGTCATGAGCGTGACAAACATTGTGGAGGAAATCGAAGAGGGGCTTAGGGAGCCCCAGAACTCTCGCGATGCTCGTGTTGAGAAGCTCTGGGCGAGCCTCGAGCCTGATCACACTGGTGAACTGGACGTAAAGGGTCTGCGGAAGGGGCTTCGAAGGATTGACCATCGTAAGCGAGAGACCGCGCTGGCTCAAGCTTGGTAGAGATACTAATGAGCAACTACAGCAATGAAGAATGCCGACGATATGCTAAAACGTATAATGGAAGAGGTGGATCAAAACGGCGATGGCAAGATACAATACAACGGTACGCAAATCTGCCTCTGACTTTGGAGCTCCAGCTCTTCCAGATATTGCCTCGGTACCTACGGCCACGATGTTGAAAGCTTACTTTTGGCTGTTCGCACCCTTTAGAGTTCCGAAAATTCGTCGAAAATGCAGAGCGCCAGCTTTTTGCCCTATTTCGATCAATTGATAAAGATGGGAATGGAAAATTGGACAAACTTGAGCTTCAAACAGCTTTCAAGAATGCCGGACTCACACTGTCGAACCGCCGCCTTACCGAGTTCTTCGATGATATGGACCTCAACAATGACGGTTATGTCACATTTGACGAATGGCGGTCAGTACTTTATTTTCAATTCTATCTGGGTGCTCTTTTTGTTGCATTTCTCTATTGCGAACTCCACTGGCTGTCAGTCGCATCCCATCAGATGCTCAGAGCTCATGACTGACCCTCAGTCATTTTGGCGGGGATAACCCTCATAACGTCATGTGCCAAGCCCAATCGCTGCCATCGGCGATACATTTGCGACCGGTTTCTCGAAGTCGAGATATTGCTTGAGACGTCTCCTTGTCGATCATGGACTTTGCAGCTGATCATGAACTCTCAGAAACTTCCTACTATTTATGCCGCCCCACGACCACGACTCCCAACTTCATGCCGTACTTGACTTTTACTACTCGGTGGTCAGCGTGACTCCAGAAGGAGACACACTTGTGAGCGAGGAAACATTAGAGGGTCTAGGTACGGACGGCTTCCGCTCTCTTTTCATCACCCTTTTCGGCTCTCTTCTACGAGTCGCTTTCCCCTACGATTTCCCAAGACCTGTACCTTCACCCGACCGGACATCGACCCCCGTCAGTCAACCCAACACCTCAAATCCGGATGAGTCTCCGAGCCAGACCGAGAACATGGCTACCGCGGCCGCAGTCTCATATCCCGACTACGATGATGCAGCTACCGAGATATCGCAGGAAATCGCCGAAACGCTTACACAACACGTCGACGATGGCACCCATGGACCTGGACATGAACACACAACTGGAGCTTCAACAGCAGTGCACAAGAAGTTTAGACTAACACAATTTGTACCCGATCCAGGCTACTTTCTAGCAGGTGCCATCGCCGGTGGAGTGTCGCGTACGGCTACTGCGCCTCTCGATCGGCTGAAGGTCTATCTGCTTGTGAATACGTCCAGTCGTACCGAGACCGCGGGTGCAGCATTTCGACAAGGCCGTCCTCTCGCTGCTCTGAAAAACGCAGCAAAACCGTTCGGCGATGCTTTTCGAGATCTTGTTCGGTCAGGGGGTGTTCGAAGTCTTTTTGCTGGTAAGCCTGCATCATATCGAACTAGGGTCCATAGTGGCCCTGGATGTGACGGAAAATGCTAACAAGACTAGGAAACGGCCTCAATGTCATCAAAATCATGCCTGAGACGGCCATTAAATTTGGCTCGTATGAAGCAGCAAAACGCGCGCTTGCCAATTTCGAAGGCCACGGTGATCCCAAGCATCTCAGTTCGTGGTCAAAATTCGCCTCAGGTGGCTTTGCTGGCATGATAGCACAGTAAGTCTGACAGAAATCTTAACAGAGATGAGAAGCTGATAGTTGGCAGGGCTTCGGTCTACCCCCTTGACACCCTCAAGTTCCGCCTACAATGTGAGACTGTCAAGGACGGTCTTCAAGGCGCGGCTTTGGTTCGCCAGACCGCTGTGAAAATGTATGCAGATGGTGGTGTGCGTGCCTGCTATCGAGGATTGACCATGGGACTTGTGGGAATGTTCCCCTACAGTGCTATTGACATGGGCACTTTTGAACTATTAAAAAAGTCTTACAAGTCATACTATGCTCGGAAGAACAACCTCCACGAAGACGATGTCAAACCCGGAAATATTGCCACGGGGATCATCGGCGCCACGTCTGGAGCCTTTGGGGCCAGCGTTGTCTACCCTCTGAACGTGGTGCGAACACGACTTCAAACCCAGGGTACAGCCATGCATCCCGCAACATACACCGGCATCTGGGACGTAACGAAGAAAACGATTCAACGAGAAGGGTATCGGGGCTTATACAAGGGCCTTACACCCAACCTCTTGAAGGTTGCTCCCGCCTTGAGCATCACTTGGGTGGTGTATGAGAATTCAAAGAGAATTCTTGGATTGAGCTAGAAGCCCCAACTAGCTATGACAAAAAAGGGCCAAACACAAGAAACTGAAGGGACCGTAACTTGTTTCACAATTAACATTTACTATAAACACGCACGCACGCACGCAAATTTCACATCAACTTTCTGGAAAGCGAGGATCTAGCGATTGGATGGCATTGCGTTACGACGGGGGGGTATTCTGGCGTTGAAGGGATTGATATATCAGAAGAGTGGACAGCAGCCATCGTCAGAAGACGAGGCGATGATACGGCTGGCACTGCATATTTCTCATTTTTGGAGGTGCTGGGAGTCAGTGGTTAGAACTGGGTGGACATTTCCTTGTTCAAGATAGAAGTGGTTACAAGAAGATGAGGTCTCGTGATGAATGCATCAGTTTCCTTGACTAGTTTTGAAACGATAATGAAAGTTACTCTGACTCACCACCTATGAAATTGTTGAATTGCGAAAGGCGGCGGGCTAGCTGCGAGAGGTCATGGAGAACATCCGAGATCGAGCATGCCCATTTCGGACATGGAACCGGAGCCGGAGATGTGGGGCCGGCTCCGGGGGAATGGTTTACAGGAGGGGCCGTCCTGGGCAACTCGAGGATTCGTTGGACTGCAATAACAACCATAAGAAGGTGATAATTATGAAATTATGGCGGGAGCTTTTAGAGTGAAGCACACTGCCGTAGTGAACGTGTCCTGGGCTTAAGCATGGACGGAGGTCCAGAGAGAGCTGCTCATCAAGTTCATCATGGCTTTGGCAGCTTGTAAAAAAAGCTTATTACCGCACTACAGATCTGAGCTCGGCTTGGGTAGCTTGGCCAAGAAGTACTCGTTATCACTCAGCCCTATCACGTATGCTTGCTGCTTATTATCGATCAGCAAACGTCATTTCGCGATTTTAAGTCGTTATTCTATCTTCCACAGTCACAGGTTGTCGTCAGCCGCATGTCAAGAACTCGCGGCCTTTGCTGCAGGGCTTACGCAACATTGCAAACAATGACTTGAGCCTGCACAGGAATGGCAGTTGGCAAGGGTCGAAAGAGGACTGCGGGGTTGTAAAGGTTGGGGGAACTTTTGTAAAGTGATAGAGGATCCTTGCTCTGGTGGGAGACGGAAGATAAGACGAGGGAACTGGAGATTTTTCAAGAGAAGGTGAATCATAGGAAGAAGAAATAAATACAAAGAAAAGTAAGACCAGAGGTAGAGATTTAGCATAATTCATAATATTGAAAATAACGTATAGCCAAGGAAGTAAGAAAGCATTGCATACAATCATCCATAAGTTAGTTAGCTTATAAGTTGGAAAATACGATAAATGGATAGCTTGGTCGGACTTTTTGCAGTATTACGCCGCTTCATATGCACATTCAACGCTCGCCCCCAAAAGAGCAATAGCGCGATCGGCCAACGTCGTTACATACATGAAGCAGCATCACAACCAAGCAGGAGTATCCAGTCTAGAACCATGGTCACGGCCATAGGCTGATTATAGGTAGGAAACAAAAAGAGAGAGGTGCTGTAAGCAAGACCCGTTCCCCTCTTTTCTTCCTCATCCGCGCCGCAGCTCAACTTCATCCTTCTCTCATCTCATTTGGCATTCTTGACCTCAATAACCTGATGATACACGGCGTGAGCACGCTCGGATTCCTTTTGTGAAGAGTGCCACGTACGCATCGCTTTAATCTCCTTCTTACTTTAATAAGAAAAGGGGTACTTGACGTGCGTCTGGATCAATTGCACCGTCTTACAGCCACACGCCCATAACGAGACAAGGACAAAATGCCTGCTCCTTACTCTGACAATCTCTATTCCGCCGACTCTGACGATGAACCTGATGCCCTCTCACCAACAGACGGTTACTTCCACGCGTCGTCTGAGTCGTCGTCATCTCGCTCTGGACAAAACGTACCTCATGTCCCAAACGTGCTTGTCGAGGACCCGACTCAGTTGAGTCGCGATGCAAAGATTCAAGAAGCAGAGAGGGAGAGGAAGTTGTTAAATACCGGAGGCTCTGCTGGACATAACCCTGAAAGCACTGCCTCGCCACACGAGAACGTGAGTGGCTCAGAGAATCCCATCGCATCGACGCCACGTTCTCCTCCAAGAGCTTCTCCCCTGTTTGCTCATCCTGTTGACGCACCACCTGCTTACTCGCCCTCACCTACAACAACTTCGCCTCCAACTACAGTGAACAACTATCAGACCTTTGCTTCTACAGCTACAATGGGCCGGCCTGAGGAGAATAGACCTCTGATTAACCATGCTCCGGAGTCTATGAGCAGCCCCTACAACTCAGCTCAACAACCATCACGTTGGCAACAATTCAAAGACTCCGTCTCAAACTTCAACGTCAGGAAGAAAGTCAAGACAATCCTTGCCTCGCTTCTCATTTTCTCTGTCTTTTTTATGATCTTCAGTAGCTTTACCATGCAGTCTAATCATGGCGTAAGTCTCATGTTGACATAATACGATACCTGGACTAATGTAACTGCTAGTCACACTCAAACCCAGTCGAGGATAATGATCCTGTTGCACCACCTGCCGACGATGGCGATGACTTCGACTGGAATCCTTCGCGAACTTGCCTCGAAAAGCCTCAACACTTCGCCCACTTCATTGAGGAAATCGATATCCAATCTGACCGCAACCTTAGCATTATACAAAGAATGGTCAAGTCCAATGAAGGATGGAGCACCCATGTCTCTGGTGAAGTTATTCTTCGGCCTGTAGATGATTCCTCGCCTGCTACTATCGAGCTGCAGGTAATTTCTAACCACGACAATCTCAGGGCCAAGGCCGACTTCGACAAGACAACTCAGGTCTTTGAGATCGAGGTGCCACGCAGGATCGCCTGGAGCTCGTCTGACAAGGCTCCTTGTATCCAAATACGTATCACGGTCTCGGCTCATCGTGAGACTATCCTTGAACATCTTAACATCGAGACCCAGCAGCTTGACGTCAACCTCAAAGAGGGGGTCGTTCTGGGAGTACAGAATGGGGTCAACATTCGAAGCGCCAGCGGTGATATCACTTCGCCTGGTATCAAAACGATCAAGGACAAAGAAGTTGTTCCTTACACACTCTCATCCCGCGAAATCCGCATTCATACGGCCAGCGGCGATGTCAAGGGATGGTATCCCCTTTACGATCTCCTCGACATCTCCACGGCCTCAGGCGATATCATCACCAACATTGGACCGAAGCCAGTGAACCCTCAGAATGTTCGACCTGCAGAGCTTCGTGTGCGCTCTGCTTCAGGCACGATCAAGATTGATGAGCCTCTCACTAGTGCTCAGAAGGCTGCTCGCCCAGATCGCGAATTCCCACCACGCGACTACACAATTGATATCATCACGGCATCGGGAGATATCACGGCCGATGTCGCCGCGAGTTCGTCGGCGTCTTTCAAATCGCAGTCTGGTGACATGAAGCTGCAGATCTGGCCAGTGCTAGACTCGGGTTTGTTGACTATAAACGAAAAGGCGAAGCCAACAATCATCACGGACACAAAGAGCGGCGATACGCATGTGACGATTCTGGAGCCCCTATGGACGAGCCTTGCTACCATCGGCGAAACAATCCCCCCTGTCAAGTCTTACGATCCGACAGATGGCAGCGATCCATACATTGTTCTCCCGGAAGGATCTGAGCTTGCTGAAATTAGCATGGCTAGACCTGTGCTTTCGGTTCTTCACTCCACGCACAAGTCAGTCAGCGGCAAAATTGAGCTCTACTATCCTAATTCTTGGGAGGGCCTGTTCTTTGCAAACTCCGTTTCGGGTTCACAAGAATTCAAGGGCAAAGACGTGACAGTTGACCGCGGAAGGGGATCGATCCCACCACATCTCATCAGTGGAAGAAAGGGCAAAGGGTATTCCCAGCTTGACATTAGGACCGTGTCTGGCGATCAATTCGCTCTGCTCGGAGAGGAATAATGGGGGAGAGATATGAATAGTAATGAAATAAGGAGCCAGCGAGATACACGAATGGATAATGAACACGGCGTAACGGCGTTGATGATATTACGAGGAAACTTATTGCTTGGACAGCACCATTCGTTAAGGATAGGAACTTAGGACACCATATCGTTCGTTGAACGTATTATTGACCGCAATGAAATATTTGTCAAGAACCTCCTTGTCCCAACGAAACAGTCTTTCGAAACAATAGCCAAGTTGACTAACCCCAGATCCATGAAGTGGCTGGCCAAGGCGTGGTAGCGGTAAAGCCGTTTCCTAGCCGACAGCCCGTCCCGCGGGATATATTGAACCAACTATGAAACGACTTGGCGTGGTTTGCGCTGATTCTTGCCATGATATCATTGATTGTAAGATAGTGTAACTCGAGTAGATTGTTTGCATTATGCATCAACACAATTTGTGCCGAGTTCATGAACATTTATGCCGGTAACCTCTAGGTAAGTGACTGGATTGGCTAGCAGCACTCCTTTAGTGCATATGACAACGGTTTTTGAAGAATGTTAAAACGGCTGTACGTATCCAAGCCTTATCGCTAATAAAGTCCCATGATCACAAAAACTGTTGGTTCATAGGCTCCCCCGTCCCCCAGAATTGGATCTCATCCATGCTCTCAGTTCCTAGGTCGCAGAATAAACGCCATGGGAGGTGGCACGTGCTTATACAGGGGTCATATTCATCTGGATCAAGGTCAGGTAAGGTTGGGCACTGGTCTAAGAGTCGCCTACTAAGGTATTTTCAGCTGTCGAATCACTGATGTCGTGCTGTATCTAGTACCCGCTAGAGCCCGTACGGAACCTAACTTCATCCACTAACTAACTACCTACCTCACCTCACCTACCGTCCACCATCATCATTCATTCAATCCAATCCATCCAATCCATCCACCCTCTACAGTGCTCGACTCTTCCTCCCACAATCCAATCCAATCCTCTCTCCTCACACGTCAGCCGCACTCTCTCCAGGTACATCACCTGCCTCGATCTTTTTTTTGCGACACCCTTTTTCTTACTACGACAATCGATTTTGCGATCCGCTTTGCCTGCCGCTCGTTTTGATGATGCCTCTTGCCCCTCGAAGGCACCCAAAATCCGTAGATTAAGCACTGGGCTTCCACCGAGCTTAATCTCCTAACCAAGCCACCTGCTCGTCAACCGAGGCTCCCACTTCTTATTCACTCCCTGGACCGTCATCGACAAAACGAATATATCGTCGCGACTTAGATACATATATCCGAGCACACATCGTCCGTCATGCAAGCTCCGTCATCCGGTTCCCAACGCGCCTTCGCCCATCGTCGCTCGCCTGGTGCTGAGCCAGGGCCACCACCAAATGTTCCTGTCCGATCCATCTCGCCGGCGCTACAGGCTCGAGCCTCGAGCGCCTCAGCGAGATCTGTACAATCGACTGGGTCTCGCAGGATGAACCGTGAAGTGAGTATATCATAATGCTCAGCGTGGGCGAGAGTGTGCCCCTGCCGAGCCCTGCCCCACGTCCTATGCCCAATTGCAAAGCAAGATGCTGACGCTCATGATCTCTCAGGGTTCCGGCAGCGGTTCCAATATGCCTCTATCGCAGATCGAAAAGAGCGTCACACACCTCCTCGTCGCAACAAAACAGCTTCTTGAGACCTTGACCCAATGGTCGCGCGGACAAGCTACCGATAGCCAAGTGTCTGACGTTTACGTGCGCTTGGGTTATGAATTCAATATGGCGTGCCGCGCATTCACGGCCATCCACGTTGACACATCTGACTTAGGAAACGTGCCCGATTTACTGCGACATATTCTCGAAGCGACGTTGAGCCAAGAGGCGAGTGCCGAGAGTTTGGAGAAATATTTGCCTAGGATCCGGGACATCATTATTAATCTGTTACACGGCCTAAAGCGCAAACAACAGAAGCTCCGCCAGAAGCAAGCTCGGGACCGCGACGGCCATGCACCTCCCGACAGGGCAACCAGCGTCAGTACCGTTGGAAGCGGCAACAGCGGACTCACCAATATGTTAGAGGAGGGTCTAGAGAATGGTTTCCAGCCCGACTCGCAACCGACAGATTCCTTGCGTCAGTCGGGTGGCAGTACCAACCAATCCCCACGTCGCTTTAATGCTCAGCGAGAATCGTCTCGAGCGTCAGCCATATCAGAGCAGTCTTCCCTCTCTAGCAACACGATGCAAAGTATGCCAGTTGTTCCGCCTTATCCAGAGGGCGAAAGTAGTATCCCTACTGGACCTCCAGCGCCTCCTGGACCACCTGGAGGAGAGTTGAATATTGATTCGTTTCCTCCGCCTCCACCACCTCCGCCCGACAATACCTCGAGTGCCCTCGCCGCTCTACAGAAGGGTGGAGACTTGGAAAGACGAGCTTCACGCAGATATTCTCAATACCAAATATCCAAGCATCTGGGAGGTGCTAATGGTGTACCGATTCTTCCGCCGCAAAATTCACCTGTGCCAAACCGAGGAAGAAAGGAAGTTCGAGAATCACTGCGAGCAGTCCAAGGTCGACAATCTATACGCCACAACCGTAATACCTCCAGCCAGTCCCTGCGAACCACGGCTCCTGCCGAAGATTCCCCCGTCAGGATACCAGACAGTGTTTCTGAAGAATCTTCATTAGCAGAATTACCCGCAAAGCCAGATCCTCCCACGGTGCAGACACCCGATGAAGCATATGCTGCCAGCGCGACACTCAGTGGCCCCCCCACTGATCCTATGTTCTTCAGCGATGATGCGCCAGAGACGCCGAAAGTCGAGAAGCCAAAGGCCGAACCTGAAATTGCTCCCACACCACAGCAAAAACCTGCCGAGACCTCATACTTCCAAGATTCGCCCCCTCCAACTCCCACAAAAGACCTGACCTTGTTCCTCCAGTACAAGTCCAAGGTAAAGAAGTTTGTTCTGCCGGAGGGACGCGCCGAGCTTACCATTGGACGGCTTCAACTCGCATTTATTGAGAAGTTTTCTTGGAATACACAACACAACGGCGCAGATCTCCCTGAAATCTACATACAAGACCCAGTTTCTGGTGTACGACACGAATTGGAAGATCTCGCAGATGTCAAAGACCGAACTGTTCTGGTGCTCAATGTCGAGGCTCTGGACGAAGTCAAGAAACATATCGACGACGGAATTGCATCCTTAACCGAAATTGTTCGGGATGTCAAGCAGACAGTGACGGATCAAGGAGCTGCACTTCAACGAGTTTCAGACCGACAGCAAGAGGCTGCCAACGAAATGGCTCGACTGGCACTATCACCTCCGTCAACTTCTCACTCGTCTGACGGAACGAAGACACAGTTTAGCTCTGGAAGGAAGTTGGATAGTAGTCATCTCGGAGAACTGAAGACCTTGCGACGAGATCTGGCCATTATGCGACAGACTTACTCCAATTTCCAGGCAGACATTCAAGATTCAATGGCTACCATTCGCGCAAAAGCTGCCAACGTCAAGGTTGCTACAGCCAAAGCTGCCATTCCTGACATCGAAGGCGACGCTGGTTACTCATATGTTACCAGCGGACGTAAGCAACTCAACAGCGACTCTGATCGGTTGGTTGGCAAGGTGGACGACCTCCAGGACCTTATCGAAGATTTGCGTAAGGATGTGGTGCACCGCGGTGTCCGACCACTGCCGCGACAACTGGATTCTGTTGGAAAGGATATCGCAACATTGACCAAGGAACTGAAGAGAATGGAAGAGTACATGACACAGGAGAAACCTATTTGGACCAAGATTTGGGAGAAGGAGTTAGAGGACGTGTGCCAAGGGCGGGACGAGCTTCGTCTTATGGAGGATCTTTTGGTCGATCTGCGGGACGATCTGGAGAAAGCCTCAGAAACGTTCACTCTCGTGGAGCAGGCTACCAAGGAGCAGATGAAGGACAACGGCACTGGCGCAAGTGCCGGAAGCGCCCGCCAGTTCTCCAAGGGCCTTATCAACCTCGGCAACAGTGCCGATCAAAGCGCCGCAAAGGAAGGTGTTCTTGGTGAAGTGAGAGCTTTACAACCGAACCACGAAGATCGACTGGAAGCTATCGAGCGTGCGGAGAAGCTACGGCAAAAGGAGCTAGCAACGCGCCAAGTCAACCCACTCCACCGAGAAATCACCAATTTTGTTGCGGACGGCAAGCTGAAAAAGTCAGGCGGGTTTGAGGAGGTCGAGCGCGCACGAAAAGCCAAGGACGACCGCATTCGACGAGAGGTTTGGCAGCGCCAGAACGGCATCATTCCCGAAAACCCTATCGGCGAGGAGGGTGCGGACGCTGAAGCTGACCTGGAAGACGAGGATGCGGCATTTCTCAGGGAGCTCGAAGAAGATGAGGCCCGACAAGCACAGGCTCAGGCAGAGGCGGAAGCTGAGGCAAACCAGCCTCCCCCACCGCCACCAAAGGACGAGGACGATAAGCAACCTGATCAGCCAAATGGTGCTTAGTCAGTCACATTGGTTATATGATCGAGTATACATATCTTGGTGTGCCTAGATCGGTTCCACTATGTTTATGGAGATGATGCCTGGGAAGAAGAAACACCTTATGTGTGATTGTTTGAACGTGATATGTCATTACGGAATATGGTTATGGACTTAGGAAAGACGGACGGACGGACGGATATAGGAGGCAAAGGCTCTCTAAGCCAGCATTTTCTTACCCCCTTTTTCGATATTCTCGTACTTAGTTAGCCTTTTTGCTCGGTAGTTTCTAGTTGGGATTTTGACATAGCGGAGGCGAATGGGATTGTTTCTCTCACTTCATCAACCACATTTCATTAGATCGAAATTCTGTAAAAGCCTTGCCTTTTTCCTGTATCTGATTCTAGACTTGTGACATGTTGACGAAGTTTGGGCTGGAATTAAAGCCCTCAACTGCCTTCAGGTGCAAGAATACTTCGAACTCAGTACTACGATATCATTTCTCACCAATATTGTGGACGGTAAGGGCACTGATGGAACTGCCATGATAGCAGATACATATTTTACTTCTTAATTGTATTTGATCCTTTAAACACAACTTTTAACATAAATCTTTCATCATGATCCTAGAAGCGTAAGCTTCTTAATCCCCTTAACAATTGGAGGCTCCAACTTCTTGCCCTGTCCCATCACAAAGTCCTGCAGCACAGCTTCGCCTCCTGTAGCCTGCCAGGTTGGCTCAGCATCATTCTTTTGCTCGGCCTCTGCCCCGGGTGCCTTGAACACCTCAGCTACCGCTGCAGTACAAGCCTCAGATACCTCAGCCATGAGAGCTTCAGCAGCACGCGCACGCTCGGGCATGTTCCTCCGCACAAGCGCGAAGATGAGGCGCTCGGCATCTGGCGCAGCAGCACTGACACGGTCAATAAGACGACGAATACTGTTGACGAGATATTCTTCCTCATAGACTGTTCCCTTTCGTCCACGAGCACGCTTCTTCTCCTCGCGCTTACGGTTCTTGCTTGTGGCGCGACTGACCCCCGTTCCAGCGGTTCCCACACTCCCAGCCTTGCCTGTATATCGTGTAAAGAGCGATGCACTGGTGCTGACTCGGGAAGAGGCGGCGACAGAGACATCGTCAGGGATGTCCATACCACCAGCGCGATCTCCTTCGTAGAAAGCCAGAGGGTCTTCAATGGCCTTACGGCGAAGCTCGGCAACACGAGGAACCTGAGCCTTGAGCTGGGCCTTGCAGTCAGCCAAGAATTCGGTCGTTGTGCCTAGCGCATCGGCGAGACCAGTATCGACACTGGCAGTAAGGAGGTCAGGGCGTTTGCGTTGGACAACGAGACGGATAGCGTCTGCAAAGTGGTAGCCCTTGCACAGGCAACGAACAGCCATGTCGATAGAGTCAAGATATTCGAGGTGGATGGTAGAAGCAGCAGAGTAGTCCTTTGCTTCCCAGAGAGCATCTGCAAGGTTGTTGGCAAGGTCGGACATAGCCTCAGCCGACATAGGAGGTTGCTGCTGAGCTGCAGTGTAAAGACACTCTTGCCAGCATGTAGCGCCGGCGGTTCGGTAGCAACTCGTTGCCTTAGCCCAGTTCTCGAGTGACTCGTATGCAAGGCCTGCTTCTCGGTAAGCTGATGTGGCCTCAAGATAGGCAGCATAAGCGGCTGTGAGTTCTCGAAGGCGAGGAGGGTCGTAGCGGTATAGGCGGAGAGCGTCGTGGTATAGGGAGTGTTTGGTGGTATAAGCAAGGAGTTCATCAAATACATCCATTGTTTGGAGATGGCCAAGGGCTTTGACACGACGCTCAAGATGATCATCAATCTCGAAGCGACGTCTAAGCTCGGGAAGAGAGTGCAGGTTCTGAATGAAGGGCAGGTATTCGCGAGGATCGCGCTGGGATTGCTGAGCGACAAGGAGGGCTAGATCAAGGTTATAGAGCCCAAGGGCATTCTCATATAGTCGATTGACGTCGACCAAGAAGCAGATATGCTCGACTGCCTTTTCAGCAATCTTCTCATCCTCACGCATCAACTCAGCGACTAGAAGAAGGCCGTCGTCGAGTGCAGGTGGAGACTTGCAAACGTGTGCGGTAATGATATTTTGAAGGTTGGTAGCCTTGCGGCTCTGGAGGGCGCCGAGAAGAGCATCGCAGACCGTGTTGACCTTTGCAGCAGAACCCCGTGGTGCGGGTGACAAGTCAGAGGGAATCGCATCGACTCCAAAGCCAGTAGATCGCTTCGTATCTTGGTACATGGTCTGAGTAACATCCTCAGCACTGGTCTAGGTTAGTAATGATCCTGAAAGTTTGAAATAAAAAAAGCAAGCATACCGGAGGGAAGAAAGGAAGAGATCGATATGAGCGACGTCGGGGATCTGGTCGAGGAAAAGGCCAACATTGGCCAAGAATTGCTCGGGTTGATGGTCGTAGAGAATGTTCATATCTACACGCTGAGTACGACAGTATGAGAACGCTCGAGCGTAGTTCTTCTCATCAATGAGGTTACGGATACCTGCCACGACCATGGCTCGAGGGAATACGGTCTCCAGGTTTCCACGAGGCATCTGCAAAACAATGCTCATGTTGGCGGGAATAGCTGTGACGAGTCGAGATCCACGCTCCACACTGCGGCAACGTTCGTCGGTCTCGGGGTCATCTGCAGGGACTTCAAGATCTAAGGGGCATTAGTAGGTAGTCACGAAAGATAAAAGAAGGACTTACCATCGGCGCTGGCGGACAAATGAACAAACTTGACCAAGTGGTTATTGGTAGTGAAAATAAGATGGCTGGGTGTGACGATAAATGAAGTACAGTTCTTTGCCAGAAGACGAGAATTGGCATAAACATGACCGTTCCTGGAGAGGCCAAAGGCAACAATCTCATCATCAACCCTGCTAATCTCAAACCAAGGCAGCTGTGTTTGGAATTGTACGGGCAGCATCTCATTTCCAGACTCGCTGATCTGGAATAGCTTTCCCGAGTTGTCCTGGCCATACCCAGTGAACGAATTATCGTCTTGATAACTGGTTGTTGCGACAAGAGCCTCCCGAGAGTTGACGTCTGTGACAGATATTTCACCTTCACTCGCAGCTTGTGCGAATCGCTGAACAAAACCCTTCTCCTCTTCGTAACCGAAGTAATGGAAAGCATCAGCTACAGCGGCAATTCTCAAAAGAACATTGTAACCAGGGCTTGCCATCTCGTCAAATACCACCTTCTTGGAGAGCTTCGGCTTGATGGATCTACCGATCTTGACGGGCCACTCATAAACGTCAATACCCTTTCGGTGAAGAACCGCAAAGGACGTGTTGTGACGGCCGAATGCAACGTCAACTGCCGCCGCAGGAACCGTGATATCGAACATTGACATAGGGGGCGGTACATTGGCTGTTCGGAAAGGGGTCAACTTTACTGTTTCGCCGTCAATTACCGCAACGGCACCATTGTCGTGTGGCGGATGGCACGATCCTCTTGCTGTATGGAAGATGTGCTCTGTCACAACAATAGTATTTGTTGAAGTAGCAGCAAAGCGCAAAGCCTTCTCGGGATGCCATGACAAACATGTCGAGCTAGCCTCGATAGGGATCTCTTGCTTGAGGTACCAGTGGTAGTTGCCCATAGTCCACAGCTGAACCATATCTTTGAAAATCACCGCGAGGACAGTCGAGTCTGAGTTCCACTCAAGACGTATTCTCTCATGGGCCTCAACTGGCCCAGAAGGAGAACGAAGTGTGAATTCGCCGTGCCGCAAACCGTTCCTCTCGAAAAAGACCACATCGATCTGGTTTGACTTTCGCTGAATACCAGCCATTAAGTTTCCGGCTGGTCGCCAGCTCAGAGAACTCTCGAGGCCATCAACCGGCTCACTTGCACTGTCCAGCTCTCCTTCTCGTGAGTAAACTCGAATTACACGGCGTGAGCCTTCTTGGACTGAGTTGATGGCGACATAAGCGCCATCACCTCTCCAGCTAATGGTGGTGGCACCATCCTCTTGAGAACTGGGTAAACCCTCATCGACCTTTTCGGGGATAGTAGGATCGCGCATGGCCTTTGCACCTCGACCTTGAAACTGAGTCTCCTTCTTTCCCCATCCGACGGAAACGTGCTTGGATGCATTGAGGTCCTCGACTGTCATGGGGATCTCAGCAACTGGGTCAAAGGTTGAACCCATGAATATGACATTGTTCTCCTTTGTGACAACGATGAGGAGTTCCTCATCAGGGGACCATCGCGCAGCAGCAATACCAACATCTATAGAGCCAACAATCTCAATGTGAGCACCTTCTTCTGATAATTCGTCTTCTCGGACTGTAACGATATCGCCCCCTTGGAAGACGAGACATGTAGTTGCTGAGCCACTGAGATACTGCAAACTGATGACCTTGTCGACAACGAGGTCTGGTGAAGGGTTTGGCGCCTCCCAGCTGGCTACAGTACTGACTGAGCTATATGGAGTAAGTGACTATTATGTGTAAATTATTCTACAGACAATGTACTTACATGTCTCGATCTCCAGAGATTCTCAACAACTCAATCTCACAGCTGTCCACAGAAGGTTGGGCTACGACAAGAACCTGATCGTTCTCAGGATCCCAACACGCAGCTGTGGCATTATCGCGCTGGAACTGTCCGAATCGAATGTTGCGAAGATTGCGCATCTTGACTATTTCTCACCTCACCACCAAAGAAGGCCAAGCTCTAGTTGTCTGATGATCTTCACCAACAGCACACAGCAACTGTCGATGTAACTGAAGCGGTGCAGAATGGGCAGACTATAGGCCTGTATGCAGCTGTCGTTCGACCTGTTCTGGTCTGTCGGACAAGGCCGAGCGTGCAGTGCAAGTGGTGATATTTTCTTGGTGTGGATGAAATGGGCAATCAGCGGCGATGGATTTGCTAGATTTGGTGTCGATGCCCGTAATCGAGATTTTTTGCGGTACCTGACGAAGCTGGTGGGCAAAGTACTGACGCGGGGTGATGGGGCGGGAAAGATACATGCTATGACTCCCAGATCATGTAGTCTACTCGCCATCTCTGAAAGTTCTGATCAAGGGCCTGGGCTGCTGGGGAAAGAGCTTTTTAGGTTGCATCACTTCTTCTCTTTTCCGTCTAGATCAGCTCTTCACAGGCAATAGCGACCAACTTGGATTTTCGTAACTATTCCGGGCCTCGGCGATTGAAGAGTTCATCGCCTTAATTTTATCTAATTTGGATGGCCACATTGATTATTCTCTTTCTCTTATTAAACTTGCTCCCATCTCCCACCTTTTTTGTGCTGATTTACTCATCCCAGTTTCACACTCTACCTATTTGTAGCTCTCGCCATCACATGCCGATCGCCCGCTACCGGTTGAGGAACCATTGACTTCTCTCCGCATTTGCTCTCGACCACCTACGTATCGTATCGTGCTAATAAACGCTACTACTTGCCGTAGTCGCCATTGTTTATTCAAACTACCACCAACACATTCATCTACAGCGATAGCGATACCATCGCCATCATGGATGTTGCATACAATCAACACGCCGACCGATCTCGTCGCAAGAATCGCTCCTCATCCAACCTCAACCATCTTTCCCTCGCGCCCTTGACCGCCAAACTCCCCCTCAACGACGACGAACTCATTGCCGACGTTATCGCATCCCACCCACACTCGCCTATCCATCCAATTCCCTCCTACATACAGGGAAAGTCTGCTCCTTCAACACCACGTCTTCTCGCTCGATCCCCAACAGCATCGCGCTCGAGGTCTCATACCCGAACCCCCTCAACACCTCTCGCCAAAAGCAAATCCGCGTCTCATCTCGCGGCTGGCGCATCACGCAAGACTCATTCCGGTCGCGCAACGCCCAGACGCCACAAAGATGATATGAGCTTTAGCATGCGTAATCGCAATGATAGCGATTGGTTGCTCAGGACAGGCGCGCTCATGAGCTCCGAAACTCGCGAGTCTAAGGGTCAGTCTTGGCTTATCTCGCGTCAGAGTTCTACCAGCCTAGGGGGAATGGACCCCGACGAGGATGCTTTTGAAAGTGAACTTGCTCGCGAGCGTGAGCTTACGAGCCGCCATGCTAGTCGCCGCGGTAGCGCTGCTGAGGACGCATCTCCATATGCCAGCCGCTTCCCTAGCCGCACTCATAGTCGCTCCCACAGTTTGACGCGACCTAGGAGTCTCCTCCACTCACCTCTGGAGTTCTCAATGACTGCCGATGGGTCCTACTTCCCCAACCAAGAAGTCAACAATGATCTACCTGGCCCTGACTTTGTCAACCTCGACGAGAAGCTCGAGGAACTTGAGCAGGACTTGTCCCAAGATGATGAAGCTACCGTGCGACGCCTCGTGCGCAAGGGCCAAGCTAACACAGGGACTTGGTTCGGCAATGTCTGGTCCCTCTTCTCCGTAGAGGAAGACGATGAGGATTCAGAAGATGATAGTGATGAGACTCCTCAGGAGGGAGATTCTCAACTCGGCCGCTCCCGTAGTTGGTCCTCCCGCCATCTGGCAGGCATCTCGACAGCCCCAGAAGAGCGTATTCCACCGCCAGGAACCGACGAAGGCGGGTGGAGAGATGCAGCCTGGTTATTGAGCGTGGCGTCCAAGGTGATGTTTTAGAATGAAGCGACTAAACACAAGACGATAAACCGATTGGTTATTTATATAGGCAGCAAAGATATTGGATAACACAAGGTTATGAGTTAAGAGCGTAGTTGGTTGATAACATATTTGGCGTACATAGCTTCAGCCTCGCATTATGGGAGCAGGCTTCATACCAGCAACATGATTGATTTTGGTGTACTTTCTCCTACTTGTTCTAGGATAATGCCCGAGTATCAACAGACTTCCGAATAAGTGACATTCTTACAAAGCTACCATTGTGAGGAGAGGGCTCCTAGGCTAGGGGAGGAAAGAAAACTCAGGACCTTGATCCTAAATGACAAAAAGACTTAGGTGAACTTGCCTAACTTTAGTATATCTTTTACTGAGTTTATTTTGATACCCTGTATTACGGTTCGGTGTTTTCTTGCTTCCTGAGGCTAGGTAACTTACTCAACTTGACCCTTGCACTCCGCGCCGTGCTCCTTGGGCCGGCGCGGGGTCCGTTCACCACCCCACTCCCGTTCCGCAGCCGGGGCCAGGATCAGCATCAACTGACAAGCAAGACGACCCGCTCAGGGTCGTCTTGTAAGCAAATGAGCGCCACGTCACTTTTGCTTCATTTTTACTACGTTGTAGAACATCTGGGGCTGCTACGTCGGACCCTCCAAGTGTGCGAGAAAGAAAAGACGTACATAAAAATAAGACAGAGGAATACCCACCATAATCGTGCGGCCAAGCTGAGAAGAGTGAGTAAAAACCGGTTTGCAGGGTGGACGAGTTATCACATCGCAGGAGGGTGCATTGCAGGCCTCGAATGAAACTTGTTCCGTGTGTGATTGATAAAAGGGTCTTACAGCTTTGAGTCAAATGCGAGATGGTCACCCGTCGAGGCCTTCCAGGTGCGGTTCATGACTCCTGTGCATGATAGTCTCAGGTAAAGGGCTTAGCTGTGCTATGAAGTTCCCGGGAATTGGGTCATTGGTGGTTCGACTCTGATGTCGATATGTGCAACAAGAGATGCCGATTATGCCTCTCGTCGATGCCATGCGCAGCTACAGATCTGGGTCGGTCGTGCATTAGAAGCTCTTCTGTGACAGTTTGCGGTGAGGTCCAATATGGTGGGTACCCAATATCAAAGTCTCCAAGACATGGATAGCTTGATAAGATGCTGAGTCGCAGTGGGAGTTGTGTTGTCAAGCACGCTGCCCCTCCGTAAGGCATGTTTTAAGTGGACTTGAATCCAAGTTCAAAGTCTAAAAGACCAAGTTTTATACAACTCGTGACTTTAAGCAGCTTGATCATGCCATCCCAGAGAAGGGAATAACCAAGTAAAAGAAACATTTGTTCAGCCGCCGGTGGTCAAACCCCGCCATCAAGCATTCAAGCGTAACCGTGCACGAGGGGCCTGGCGGAAACGTCAGTGAGGGGTGCTTAATGAGATTGATCAACGGACCCTGCAGGACCTAATATCGGTCGAAGCGAGAGCAACGCAAGCCACAGGTATACAGCATAACAGATGCAGTTGGTCTGCGACGGAGAAAATGCCGCACCAAAGTCTTGATTGCGGTGGCTGGTGTGAGAGACAAAGAACAGCTTCGACATCGAGGGTGCAATCAGCGTGGGGTTTCGTTTCGTTCAACGGGTCCAATTTCTCGAGTCCAATTCAGCCGGGTGGGCCTGCGGGCATAAGACGGCGTGCATGTCATCCTAAGCTTGTGAGTGCTGGGGAGCTTTGGTTCCCAAGACTTGGAATCTTCTGAGAGAAGCTCCCGTGCCCTACGGCCGAGATGCCGATCGTCTCCTGTCTGAGAAATACTAAGAGTTGAGAGTGTGGACCGGTGACTCGGTGAACGTTGCATCTTGTCTCGGGACTTTGTGCCTGAGTATCTTGCAGTTTGTAGCTTGTGAGTATAGTATCAAAGCAGTGGGCTCGAGAGACGAGGCATAAGCGGCGTCCTGTTGTGTTTTGTCTCGGCCGAGAGGGCTTGAGTGATCCATTGCATAACACACTATCCGTACAAGTGATAGAGCCAGCAGCAAGTGGAGGAACGCAAGAGAGTGAATTGCTTCAGCTCTGGGTGACGACTTCCCGGGTCCCGGGGATATGCCACAGCTGGGGATTTGCGTATTTAGCCATGCGCAGGGTTATGACCGGTGTGCTGGAGCCTTGTATATGATGTACACTGCGCGTTATCTGTATGTCAGCATCTGGAGGAGGGGATCATGAAACAATGCCTGTCAAGAATAGAACTCCCTCCGGATACAGGCCGAAAAGAACATTCCGCCTCATGGTAGCATCTGTGCTGTACTGTACTGTACTTCTGGTATCCCGGTTGGTGGTGCTTGTTTGTCTGCTGTCGTTATGGATTAGCGGACTATTTCGACGCTAGGCGGACGCGGTTGAGAGTCCCGGAGAACCAGAACGAAAAAGACGATGAACTTCCTAAATAGTTAGAGGGGATAGTCTGTTAAGGACCTAATCAGCGGTGACATCGATCTGGTGCAGAGTCAGCGATGTTGAGGAATATTTCTGGTATTAAACTATCGTGCGGGAGCGCACATACACATGAGCATGGGCATGGGCATGGATGGCACTGACATGATTTTTGGTAGACGTCAAAAAGAAAAAAAGAGAGAGAGAGAGAGAGTATAAGATGGATGATCATTTACGGCTTCTGGATTGGTGACTCCCCCAATGGAAGCTGTGGAATCTAGGCCTTCCAAATGATGCAACAGCTAGGTTCTGTTGGTGCATTTTGGTGTCTCTTCTCTTGTCTCTTTTGGTGGACTCTTGTACAAAACAGTGAGCACCGACGTAATCGGCAGGGCCCCTTCTTCCATTCGAAGTCACCTCAAGTACAGTAAATGCCTACCTACAGCAGCCACCAAAAGATTGGATCCAATTCCATTTACAAACCTTGGAACTCTCCTCTTTTTTTTCTCTTTCGCCGTCCTGTCTCTCTCTCTCTCCCTACCTACCTATCGACCTAAGCTATCTATCTCCATTCGCATCTATTCCCTTGAGGGTACGAAAACCTCAACGGCTTCTCTCTCCGTTTTGTATGCCCATGCCCCTGCCCATGCCCCTCCACCCCCGAATTTTACTCCCTGCTCGTACCTCAGACCTGTGACGCTATATCCAGCCACTGTCGTCAGTCGTACCAGAGGAGCCCGCTTCGGGATCTCCCGCAGAACAGCACCTCCAAGTCGCTGGGTCAGTCAGTCACTCACACATTCACAGTCAGTGTCAACCACACGCGCTCAGTCGATATTTGCCCGTACGCGAGGGCTCGGCTCGAGATTGGAATAGATTGATAATCGTTTCCCTTGACAAAAACCCTTATTCAGTATCTTTACACCAAAGAGCCCACCTACGTCCCACTTTGATTAGATCTACCCAGGTAAGGAAACATCAACATCAATCACATTGCATCATGGATCGCATCCCATATCTCTCCTTCTACCAGAAGCCAAGATATGCATATTCTGTCTTTTCCGATACCCTTGGATTGCTTCTCTCATGTTCTCTCGTTCACACCAGCCATTCCTTTTCTTTACCCTCCCTCCCCAATATGGACATGAATGTCTCTGGTCTACCTATTCGACCGGTCGCCTGAAAAAATGTGGTTTTTTTCCGCACTAAACACAACACCATCCCCCACTCATTCACTGTCCCGTCTCTGTTCTCCTCGAATGGCTGGCCATAGCACATCACGGTCCAGTCGGTTTTGACGCCCTGCATCTGCTAGAGCGGCTCAACCCCACTCGCGATGGCTCGTCCGAGGATAATGGCTTTGAATATGGTGGCTACCTGAGCCCTGAGGTACCTTGCCTTGCCTTGCCTTACCTGACTTGACTACCTACGGCTACCTTACCTAGTAGGTATCCATGAATGAATGGGTGGATGGGATGGTTGATTTCGAATGCAAATGGACCCTCCCTCTCCATCGTTAGCCCCTCACTTATGAGTTAACTGCCCACATACCAGCACCCGACATCACACACTTGTTAACCGCCGCCTTCTACCAAGCACAAGCCATATCTCTCAGGCCCTTATTTTGACTCTCTCTACTCTTCCTCGTGCTCTCCTTTCCTCGTTTCTGCCCTCTTCTTACTGTTGCTCTGTCTAAAGGTGTCGATATCTAGCTCCTGTCTTGTATATCGTCATACCCCAGGATAGCTGCAGCTCCCGCGAACTCAAAAAAAGGGACACCCCCCAATCAACCTCAGGTACGCAACGGCCACCCTTCTCCAGCTACTTCTACCGCCCTGACAGAAACCAAGCGTCACTCGGGCGCCATGGCTTCGCTTGATCTGAGACCCCTTGCCAGCCACTCACATCTTGTTCCATTCCGCTCCCGCGGTAACACCTCCAACCTTCAAAATCTTTCCTCTCCTTGTTCAAGCTCAAGTCCAAGTCCAAGTGGCTCTAGCTTTTGAATCCTTGTCTTTATTTGTTTCGCGCTCGCTTGTTTGATCTCTCTTGTGCCAGAGTTTCTAACCCCGAGGCTACCTAGGCTCTATCATTTCTCCTCTCCGATCTTTCTCCTCCGCGGACCCACGCTACTACGACCCCGGAGCTTCTCAGCACTGTCTCGATTCACCACACCTACCTAATACGTTTGTCCAAGGAATATAAACGAATAATACAACCAAAATGTCGCCAACCGAGGAGAAGGTGGGCTTGATCCTGACTGCGAGTCGAGTACGGTCGCTAACAACCCCCACCCCAGAGTGACGATGTCGATTTCGGTGACAACATCGATATGATCACTTTCGAGCAGATCCTTGAAATGGATGAGCCAGGCGATTGTGAATTCAGCTCTTCTATTGTATTTGGCTTCTTCGAGCAAGCAGAAGAGACTTTTGATCAGATAAAGGAGGCATTGTGAGTTGAGAACATCAAACAGTGGTCCAATACCAACGCCGCTGCGTACATGCATGGTAGGGAATGCTAGCTAATTTCTGACCTTGTGTCGACATTACTTAGGGAAGAGGAAGATCTTGATAAGCTCTCATCTCTTGGACATTTCCTTAAGGGCTCATCAGCGACCCTCGGACTCATCAAAATCAGGGATGGTTGCGAAAAGATTCAGCGTTATGGCAAACACGAAAAGCTCGACGGCTCCCCTGAAGATGACTCGGAGGTTTGTCTAAAGCACATCAAAGACGCCTTCGAAGCTGTTAAGACGGATTACGCTGAGGTCGAGAAACTCTTGAGGCAGTACTACGATTCAAGGGAATAACGCATTTATTCCTATCATCATAAAGCCTACGAGATGTCGCGTTCACGCTCAAATGGAGGCAGTCTTTTGCAGACGCGACTTGCCACTTGGCTCTTGTCACGGAACGTCGATGAGAGCATTTTCGGTTCAACAAATACTTGTTGTGTTGGGTACATTCAGAAAAGGAAATGGCCGGGTTCATCGAAGCAGATACCCCAGGCCTTGAAATGGCTTGAGGCTTAGAGGACGACCCGTCAGGTCAATGTCAATCATGTTGGAGGCGTTACGAGGTAGTACGGAATGGCATCGAGTGTCTTTCCACCCCTCTTTGAATTGAACAGCCTTTTTGACACGCATTGTTGAGAGCAGAAGCAGAAGCAGAAGCAGACTTTGTAGATAGATTTGACAAAATGCTTGGGATTGGAGCTAAAGGTACTCTGCTCGTAAGGCTACTTGGTTCTCTGACGCATTGACCCAAGACTGCTATTCAGCGAGGTCTATCTTGACTTTTCTTTTTGTCTATTGTTGTTGAAATCACTTCTCGATTAGTTGATATGTGACTGATTAACTGCATCTCTGATCTGGCCCTGAGAGCTCCGGCGTTGGTGGGGTAATCTTGACACAGCTTAGGTTACCGCGATCTACCTACGGATACAAACTCAGTTGATACGAACACCTGACATCATCGAGGTGTGACAGACCAACGTCAGATGCGTTGCACACAGCGTGTTAGTCATTTCACAACCTTTAGAACTGCAGGGTATGCTTGACTTTTGAATCATACCATTCAGCCAGTGGAGTTCCACGATATATGCTTATCGTTTCACTTGCTAACCTCACCCAGGACAAGACAAGTCATAGACATATTGTCACATATCTCCTATTCGCAGTTGCACTTGTACACACTATCGCTGAGACTGATCGAAATTGTCCCGGAAAGACAAATTCGATATTTCAGCCATGCGGCCGAAACCAGTCCGGGCGTCTCCGACGCATTTCGTATGCATTCCCCTGGCCGGGCCGCAGCTTGCTAGAAGCTTGGCTGCTTTCCGCACAGAAGTTACGAATCCTTCTGGATTTGGTGTTCCACCGGCTGCAGTGCGTCCACTCGGCACGATGCATCTGACACTGGGTGTTATGAGCCTCAAGGATGAGGGCGTTGAGCAGGCCAGTGAGGTGTTGAAGAGTTTGAAGTTGAAGGAGTACCTTGCAAGTGCTAGGGTTGGAATTACATCGACTGAAGAGGGGCTTTCGATAACTCTCAAGGGTTTACATGCTTTTCAGAACGCCCAAAATACTTCGGTGCTGTATGCGCCACCTGTTGATACTGAGGGAATCCTGCAGAAGTTCTGTGAACAGATCAAGATGGCATTTCAGGAAGCTGGATTGATGGCCAAGGAGGACAGGCCATTGGTACTCCACGCAACTGTGGTCAATACAATCTATGTCAAAGATGGTCGCGGGAGAAGACGAGAGAAGCTGACGCTTGATGCCAGGGACATTGTCAGTTCATATGATGACTATGTCTGGTTGGAAGACATGCCCCTTGACAAGGTTACGCTGTGTCGAATGGGGGCAAAGAAGATTGAGGGGACAGACGACGAAGCTTATGAGGTCGTGGCTGAGGTCGGTTTCTAATCCTGAAGCCTAGAGGTTGCGTGAGCATCTTGAGGCGAATGCTGCTTTGGAGGTCTTGGCCTGAGAAGCCTAGACATGATTTCTTATTAGGCAGCTGGATAGCGAGAGAAGCGAGAAATAGACCGATGAAACAACCAGTCAGATTAGCAGAGTTTTCATTAGGTTGACGCTTGAATCCTTTTGATGTTTGATTACGGATTACCAACCATGTATCATGATGCTTAAAGGCTGACAGAGCGACAACAGACCACATAGCAATATCGAATCAAGGCAGCAAATAAAAGCTCCTAGATAACATAGAGGCTCCTTTCACTGACTGCCTAGAACCTGCTGTAAATTAATGTTTCAAATTTATATTAATCCATGCCATCATATAATTCGAGCTATCCTGTTCATCTCACTTCATATCAGTGATCCGGGGTCTGATACTGGGTTCGCGACAAGCCGAATTAGCGCACCTTCAGTGGGCGGCCGCCTAGAATTCTAATCAACCGCTCACCTCCAGGCATCAAAATACAGGAACCAAACGTCATCTCTTCAACATAACGCCTGCGCAAACCTCGAGCATTGCGATCCTATACCACACTTGATGCCAGCGACAATGCGGAACCAGTACTGCCTGGCCTCGGACCCCACGACTTGACGATCCTCTGCAGTGGAGGGCTATACATCCGATCTTACCTTGTAGCAAAAGCTCCGCCTCGTTACCGCAATGAACACTTCTGAAAAGCGCCGTCCAGGGCCCGGCACCTCACCTGCCCATACCTTGCGCACCGGCGCCTCGAGCAACAATCGAAACAGCATGCCTGCTATGCCTCCCCGAGCTGCCATGGCCTCCAATGCCAATGCGAACCCCGAAGAGACCCTTGACACCACCGGCGGTGCCCCGCTCAAAGAGAAGGAGAACGCAGTGACAGGCAGCGGGAGCACAAAGGAAAAGGACCGTGATAAGGAGCGCAAAGAAAGAAGAGAAAAGAGGGAGAAGAAAGAGAGGGAACGGGAACTCGAGGCTGCACTGAAAGAGAAGGATGAGAGGATTGCGTATCTGGAGAAGGAGATGGGCATCATGGAGCGAGAGTTCCATCGCGAACTGGATAAGCTGAGCCAGAACGAAAGCGAAACAGCCACATTTTGGCAAGCGAAGCATAGCGCCTTGAACCAGCAATATTTGCGGACGGATACTGAATTACGACTGCTTCGTGCTGAGGTTGAAGTTCGAGAAGGCGAACGGGAAGAGCTTCGAGAGGGTTGGGAGGTTCTACGACGAGAGCTCAAAGAGCGAGACGACGAGATTCGAGGTCTAAGAGGACAAGTGCGTGGCCTGAAAGAGTGGGTGAGTAATAGCACAAGGACCGATGGGCAAGAATGTGATGAGGTGTTTGGTGACGGCATGGCGAGGCTAGGCAATGGATTGCAGAACTGGGTTATTGTGAACTTTCGCAAGGCCAAGATAAGTAAGTCATCCTCTCATTGAGGACAAGGTCGAAGTACTGACATGTGCAGATCTGGAGAATCTGGATGAAGCAACGTTGGCCGAGGTCAATGATCTTGTGCCTATGTACGAGGAGCTTGCATCGACGCATAAACTTTACCTCTTGCAGTCTATCGTATCAAAGATATTAGTCGAGATGGTCTTTGACGCCTACTTTGTCGGTCTATCAGAAGAGCAAACACAACAGTTTCGGCAGCTGGAAAAGCTCATTTCTTCTTATGGTATGTAGTTCACCACTCATAAAGGTCAATCGCTAACTTTTGCAGCCGATTCTGATGAAGACATTAACCAATGGCGCTCCTCTACCCTTTCACTTCTCCGACGAGATGGCTCATCTCTCAAGGAATCAACATCATCCGTCACAGAAGCTATCCTAAGCAGAATAACACGTATTCTCGACGCCCTTTGTGGCACATCACCATCCGAGGCTCGAGACAGTGGGCTACGAGTTCTTGTCAACAACTCAATCGAGCTCGCGCGCCTTGTCGCTGTTCAAAAGGCCGTCCTACGTGTGAACATGCCCACGGTTCTACCACATCAAAGGGTCATGTTTGAGTCAGAGACAATGGAAGACTTGGGTGGTGAGGATGAAGAGTCTCTGACCGGGAGGGAGATATGTTGTGTTGCTTTTCCTGGGGTGATAAAGCATGGCGATGAGCATGGTGGACATTTGCAATATCGCAATGTCATTTTGAAGGCAAGGGTGCTGTGTAGCCCTGAAGAAGGTTGACAACATAACCTTGCTTCCACTTATCAAACCAAGGCCTCGATGACGGTCTTGGTTGCTGGCCATCTGTAGATTCCATTACTGGCATTTGCATGTATACTCTTGCATCTAACATTTCGGCAAGGTCGCGTTCTACACGACATACTACCAGAGTCAGCGAGAGCCGCCTATATACAGGATCTTCTGAAGATATCTATTTACAGTTGACTGACAGGAGTCGGTCTTTAGGGCTAGATTACTATATTATAATGAATCACGAATATTATTGTCATAAACTTGCCCTGGCCAATGATGGCCTGATTGGAGATCCGGAGCGAGGTGGTATGGTTACACGAGATAACGATCATCGATCATGGCAAGTATCCTGAAGATGTACCTTGGTGAAGGGAGTTGGTCTTGGAAAGAAAGATAAAATTTTAGAGCAATTAATTCTATAACGGACCGTTTCTTCAAAGCATTGCTGAATTTCAAAAGTCTATCGTAAGCTTCTGCTAAGCTCAAGTATGATACTTTGGGGATAAGTCGAGGTGTATCTATAGGTATTAGTAGTATCAACGTTGGCTTATTATTAGACAACTTAGACTAGAACATGCCACCATCGCATTGCATTCCTCGTTTGGCATCTCTCCCTGGACGGACACTTGTCTACCCTACCCACATAGGGCTGATATCCGCTTCGGCAATGCATGCCAACTCATGCGTTCATATTACCTGCATTCACTTCACGGTTAATTAAGTTCGGTATGGGGAAGTGGAATAGGGTATTCGTATGGCAGCCTGCTTGGCGTGGAGATGTCTCAGAGCGGCATGTCGCATTGGCGGTTTGTCGTTGACTCATAATGGAAAGCATGTTCTGTATCGAGATGGTGATAACCCGGGTATTAAGCTGTCGGTGCGTGCTTGTATGTTTCGAGAGCTGTTGATAGAGTCGAGGAAGGGCTCCTCGTCAATTCCTAGATGAATGATCTGATATTAGACTGAGCAGAGCTTTCTTTCGTCTGTCCATCGTCAGCTTAATTGCGTAAATTGGAATCTTCAACGTAATTAGAATTGTGCATATGGCGATGCCCCCATGCCATGGGTGAGTGAGACTGTCAGACGGGTATTCTGATGGACAAGGGTATATCCTCCTTAACCTGCCAAGCGTCAAAGAGCTTAAGAGTCACATCGACACCATCTGATTTACGTACCTTGTCTTGAGCCTCAATTTTGGGGGAGTTTGTGTTTCCCCGCGCTCCAGTTCATCCAGAAATAGCATTAACTATCCCAAAGGTCGTTTTGCCAACACAACGAACACATTGTCCCTTTCCAGGATCATGGAGTGCAAAGGCACTGAAGCCATTGAATGTCTCCGTCTTCAATCCGACCCGTGAATTGGTGTCACTCACACTCTGCGTAGTAAACCCATCACTGGTGCCCACGTCGTTGGCAACCAAGACGCCCTCACCTCCAATTGGTCGCTCTGCCTGCAATTATGCCGACTATCTTCGGCTTCGTCCGAGGCGTGTATCATTATGTGACAATGGCAGGCATGCTGATGGACATGGTTCTCTGCATGCACTGAAGCCATGCACGGCTGCACTGCATTCCCAATGATTTCAGTGTGTTATCGTTCATCACGTTGCTGATGTGTTTGAAGGGTGATAACGAATAGGAAGCATCATTGACCGATGGGTGGTTCATATGAGGTTATCGACGGGCCGGTCCTTCGAGGGAGAGGGTGTTCGTGCTGACGCTCAAACTTGGCGTATTGAGCTAAGGTTAAGAAGCTCGAGTTTCCAGTTTCTTTGTTCTTCACTGCCCATCCTTCCTCTGCTTGCTCTCGTCACAACAGATCGAAGGCGCTGCATCTCACTTCCTATCGTCCATTCTCCTGTCTTCCCGTTTGTCCATACCAGTCACTGCTCGTGTTAGCATCTCAACACAAACAGCTCCCACCCTCTTCTTGGCCAGTGAACCATACCTTTTGCCATTACTGTCTTCCTCGTGAAAATGGGGGACCTCGCCAATGATATAAATGGCTTCATAACCCAGCACAACGCAATGAGAGGACAGCGTCATACACGAGATACTATCCCTGCCATGATCTCAAGTTATTATGCCCCAAGCTTGATGCTCTCAGAGAGAGATAACAATAGCACTCCTACTCAAAGCATCAGCATGTCAACCGCCAGCAGCTCGACATTCATGTCTTCCTGCTTTGACAGGCCAACTCCCCAAACATCTTCCGTTTACACAGAACCTCCTCCAGTTGCCTCTTTACCGGAATCGCAGCCATATGTGACTCCGTCATTACTCACATGCGAGTTCCTCGGCTTCGGGGACTGCGATGTTGTGTTCGACTTGAACGACGAATCCCGCTGGATTGCACACATTGCGGGCTTCCACCTTCGCAACATGTTCCCAACGGTGTGTATCTGCTGGTTCTGCGACCGTACATTCAGAGCATCATCCCACAACCAAGCGGATGCTGAGACTTGCTATCGGAAGCGCATGCATCATATTGCAAAGCACTTTCGCAACGGTCTTTCGGGGCGGCAGATGCGTCCAGATTTCTTTCTTCTTGACCACTTATACCAGAACCGGCTGATCAATGAGGAGATGTATCAGAGAGCAAGAGACTATCACGAAGCCTCTCAGGTCCAGATTCAGAACTTGTACCCTGCTGGCTGGAGGCCAGACCACCATAATCAGGAGCCGGCGGTGGTGGAAGCCAGTCGGTCAAGGCGTCGGGGGTCGTCGACTCGAAATCGTGCGCCGAAGGGTTACTATCGCTGACTGGAAGGCCCGTCACTCGACGAGGCCTTCGGTGGTTGTATACCCCTCAAATTCGTGGCTCCAAGCATGGCTAAGTGTCGGGAAAGAACCCGAGGTAGTGTGTGACATTTTTCTCTTCTTCTTGTGCTCTTGTTGGTTGATTCGTGATATTGTGAGGAGGAGGCTTTTGTCGTCTCGTTGTCTGGCCAGAGTATCAGCTCGGAACATCAGCTTTTTGGAATAGTTTCTTGTGAACATGGAATCTCAGATCATAATACGAGAGTTCTGCAGTTTGAGATAAACAAACATTCGTTGTTTGGGTGCGAGGATGTTGATGGCTTGTGGGGATCAGGAACATGTTGTAAGGCACAGTGCTTGTTTTGATAGTGGTGGGTGATGACAGATATTTAAGACCAAACTCCACAGAAAGAGATCAGTTGAATGAGTAACATTAAAAATGAAAACAAATGTGAAAAGGAGTCGTGAAACTAGGCAGTGAAGATGCGTGAATGAGCGTGGCGATGCCTTCCCACACTATGATTGGACTAGAGTGAGCAAGAGTCATCACTTACACGAGCTCACATGTAAAGACTCATGCCCAGACCTGGACAAAATTTATTGATAGTCGTGTCATAAGTAAAGGAAATTGTTATATTTATTTGCGGTAGAACTATGACAAGAGTGTCCACATGTTTTGTCAAGTCATTGCGCTCGCCTCACACTTCCACAGGGTAGGACGTGTTTGGCTGGCCTCATTCATGGCTCATGCCTGTGCCCGAGCATAGCCTCACAAGTTCACAGCCAAGGCGAGGTAAGAAAACTTAGGACTTATCCTCTAAGTGATGAAAAGTCTTAGGTAAGTTTAGTATACCTTTGTAAGTCTTTAGACCAGTTTATTTTTACACCCTGGCATAACACCAGAAGATCTATTGCTCTCTGGGCATAAATTAGCAGAGACTCCAAGCCCGTGTTTTACAAATGTGTAATGTCAGAATACACACCTTGGTTTGAAAATGAAAGGATTATCGGTGTTCACATTGAGGCCTTCTTGAAAGTGCATGCGTGAGGTGTTGGTGTGAAACACGGTGTTCTTGTGTGAGGATTTTTGAATGGCTGAACTTGAGAGTAATGAAAATTTCACATTCTGGTGCCTGTACTCTTTCTGATCTGAACGCCATTTTTGGACCTCCCAAGTCTCCCTGTGTGTTGAGAGTGAGGTCTCGGCGACGCGTTCATGTACGACGTGAAGTGTGAGAGATGGACCTACAAACCTAGTTATGAAGGTCTCAGGATTGTCTCTGCCTAGAAATATAATGAGAAACGATGAATGATGAAAAGACTGAACATAAAACTGTATATCAATAGACTGTTACAAGGTGACGTCTCAAGTCCTACCAGAGACTCGGGCGATCTTGCTCTTCATCAAAGGAAGACCGATTTATGAGGCATGCCTGGTATCTACGTGAAGCCTGAGGTTCCAATAGTAAAGTATGACCTTTTATTTGAGAAGTATTGTTCCTGTATCGGCCATGAAGACGCGATATAAAAATGCCTCACCGAAAAACGCTTGTTGGTATATTAAGCGATATCTTTAAAAAATTGCCGAAAACGAAGAGGGGTAAAGAAAGAGGAAGTGGAGAAGCGTAGTCCGTTATCTCAATTGCTCTTTCCTGTGTCGCGTTGCGGCAAAAACACTAAAAGTGTATCACGAGGTTGGGGTATATCAATTTATCTTATTCTTCAGTTTTGCAACATCAGACAACGTGTCCGAGTGGTTATGGAGACAGACTTGAATTTCATTTCGGTTATCTGTTGGCTTCGGCCGCGTAGGTTCGAACCCTACCGTTGTCGATTCTGGAATCTTTTTATAATGTTTGTTTCTAGTTCTTTCTTTTTTTTTTTTTTTTTTTAAAAAAAAAAAAAAAAAAAAAAAA